>CAJNDV010032342.1:34329-63081 GCA_905221635.1 Symbiodinium sp. CCMP2456 | reverse complement strand
TAATAGTAGTAGTGGTAGTAGTAGTACTACTACTACTACTACTACTACTACTACTACTGCTACTACGACTAGCCGCAGCAGGAGCAGCAGCAGCAGCAGTCGTGGTGGTGGTAGTGGTAGTAGTACTAGTAGTAAGAATCATAATAATAGTACAGTAGTAGCCAGTAGTAGCTATACTAGCAGCGGCAGTATACTAGTAACCGGACAATCACGAGGATGAGGACGAGAAAGACAACGCCGACGGAGACGACGACGCCGACGACGACCACGCAGACGACGAGGACAACGACGACGACCACCACCACCACGACAACGACCAGGACAACTAAGCACTCGGAATACTTCCAATAATCATACACACGATGAGACGTTCAACTTGGGCAGTTTTCATGTTCAGAATGCTTCGGCAAAGCAGGGCAAGGCATAGATATTGTACTCTACCTGAAGCAGTGAACCCCCCGACCAAAGCGCGGGGGTGTGAAGCCGCTGCATTTAGGCACACGACCCGTGCTTCGGATTGCACTCGGCTGCTACCCCTCCCCTACGCGGCCTCTAGCAGGGACTGCAACGAAGGTCAGCCCGGTCGCCATGGCTTCAACGACGCGTTGGATGACGGCAACGATAACACCAATATGAACGGCATATGCTGACAGCAACTGATATCAATGCGCAAGAATTTTTGTCACTATGAGTCAACACCACCATCACACCTGACACACAAAAAAATGTGAGAATGAAGCTTAAAAATCAGCCTGCGTAACGTATCCGGACTGCCAACAGTTAACAACTGACATAACTTTTCGATCTGTCGAATGATACATAATCCCCCGGCTGAAGACTTTGGCTGATACAACCGTAACACGCCCGGCTGAATCTAAGCGTGCAATCAAGCTGGGAGCAAAAACACAAGCAGCGAGCATGCATGAAGGTGCAAAAATGTCTTTGGAGTCAAGGTGGTTTTGCACGCAGGGCTCAAATCTTGTGATGCTACCAGAGCCAAGAGCCCGTAGTTGCTAAGGTACCGCTCCGGGACGCAGGGCTAAGGGTCCTTAGAAGGGCAAGCTGAGGGTTTACATGTTTGCCCTTCCAAGAGTTGGACCGCTTACTATAATCGCATGATAAAGTGCAAACCCTGAGACCATGAGCCCTCAATGAAAAATCGAACCTATACGCCCAAAACGGCCCGAAACCAAAACCCCAAGCTGTAAAATCCTTCCAATTCCAAAACCCATGCCGCAAACTCCTAAACCCCAAGACCCCAAATGAGCTCTGGCTTCGTAGAGAAACTCCTGAAGCTTCCGGCCTCCCTCGCAAATGGCTCGCTTTGGGAGAGGGCTGTCCTCCGGTTCCATGGTGAGAGTGAGAAGGCTTTGGGGGTTTAGGGTCTAGGGCCGTAAGCTCAAGGTTTAGCAGTTTAGAGTTTAGGAGCTTGGGGGTTTAGGGTTTGAGGTTTAGGACTTTAGAAGTTCAGGCTTAGCGGTTTGGAGGGTTTGGGGCTTGGGGCCTATTAGGGTTAAGAGTTTAGGAGTTTAGGGGTTTAGGGTTTGGCGTTTGAGGGTTTGGGGCGTGGGGGTTTAGGGTGCAGGGATTTAAGTTTAGGATTTTAGGGGGTAGGATTTCTGGCATCGAAGGAAGAGCATAAACGGATAGCATGAAGAGCAGGAGGCATGGAGGAGAGTCCTGACAGTGGCGAAACTCGGACTACGTCTTGCAGCAAGACTGTCGTCCGCTCCAACAAACCCACGTCTGCTTCGCTTCTAAACGTCTTGCGCATCAGCAAGCGCTACTCGGGGCCGTGGACTATAAGGTTGACACAGTGCCCTCTGCGAGCCCGCCATGCGTTGCCGCCAACAGCTCAGACGAAGCTTGGACATGGTTTCAAGCCATCCGATGAAGCTCTTATGTCAATGTTATGATTAAATCCCAAACCTAGAGTTTGGAAGAAAAACAGCAAACCAAGCCTTTACTTTCCAAACTTCCCCCACCCCCTTCGCCCTGCCTGGCCGACCTTTCCGGGCCCGGTGCTGAGGAGGCAGGCCCGCATCCGCCACGCGCTGTGCCCGGGCCTCTCGTTGGATTTTGGAGGCCTATTGGAAGGGTGTGATCGTGTTTGGGGCTTTGGGGTTTTCGGTTATGTTGTTGGGTGTCGGTTCCATAATTTGGGGGTCTCAACAAAAGCCCTGTTCTACAGATGTTGACCGATCAGGGTCGAGCTGCCTCTTGCGCAAGAGGCGTAGGACTTGTTTTAAAGTTGGCGAAAAGCTACACTTTTGTCGATTTTCTTGGTGCCTACTATTGCTAACTTTGAGTTCATTGCCGTTGTCGCTGGCCACGCGCTCTAACTCCCGAATGCTCGGAAATCCCACTTCACACCTTCCAAATGAGAAGGTCAGGGCCTATATTATACATGTTCCTCCAAACCCGACACTACCCCAAAACCCTAGCCGCTGAAACCATAAACCCGAAACCTTAATGCCCTAAGGCCCTAAGACGAATGACTGTGGAAATGGTCCGGGATTTCGTTTAAGCGTTTCTTGTTTTGGTTGCGATATTGTTTTGTTTCCTGTGTCTTTTTAAAAGCTACGAGTATTGGGAACTTGCAAGCACCAGGCTGTCTTTTGGACAAGTTACTTTGGAATTTCAATCTGCAAAAGTCTCCGCTGCGGCAAGATTACGGGCTTTGCAATCTGCAGGATCCTGCCCCTTGCCAAGCCTTAGTTGCTTGGATATCCGAGCCATAGTGACATAGTGTTTGTTCTGGGCATGTCAAGTGTGTCTGAGCCGAAGGATCACTGAGCTGGCACACACATGGTGCGCGGGGCAGCGTGCGAGAAACTGCGTGTGAAGCTGGTAGCATGCAAGGACGACAAGGCAAATCGTTTTGGGTACGCTGCTTGGGTCACTTGCCCTAACTCGGGAAAGTTTGAGAACTGTGCAGCCTTCTGTGGTTTGCTTCAAGATCTGCATCGTTCGGGCGAGAGAGAGCAGAACAAAGGAGTATCACAACACCCAGTGCAGGAATTCTGCAACTGAAGTCTGCGGGTGCCGGCACTTATTTGTCCAGCCTGTCCAGATGATCTCAAGAATATGTCAGTCTGCGATACTGGATATGGGACGGCCTTGGCCTGTGGCTCTGCGACAGCTGGACCACGAACCTACGTGGTGTCGAACACACGGCCTGCGCAATCCACAACCCTTTGCTCTCGCATAAGACGCCGACGTTATTTGGCCACGAGACCGCAAACTGCGGCAGGCACAAACACCCCTCTGGAACCGGTAGCCGATCGGAGCTTAACAGCGACGTCCGGCTCAGCGCGAACGTAACCGACAAGAGTGCGACAGTGAGAGTCCTGAGACTCCTGCCACTGGGCCCCCCAAAAAGTCGGCGACTGGGACTCCGACCTGACTCGAAAGGGCCTTGACAACCTCAGCCGGAGAGTCCTTGCGGTTGTCCCAGAAGAAAGTCCTGTAGTCGCCAGGGGCTACCACACCGGGAAGTTTGGGAGCCGTGTTCGCCTTCACACTCTTAACAGGCAAAGTCCAAGGGCTTTTAACCTTGCTGACTTGCAAAAGCCCCACGTCCTCCCATGAAGCTTTCTGTAGCTCCGGGTGGGACACGCACGAGTAAGAAAAGTAGCAGTGGTGCGGAGGGCCGACCAGTAAGCACGGCTGTCAGGGGCTGCACGACTCCGAAAGCCTTCCAGCACAACTTCGAGTCCTTGCCTGAGCTGGCGTCTGAGGGTGCCCAACGAGACCAGCCTAGGAGAGCACTCCGCAACCCAGTCCTGAGCTTTGACAGCCCACAGCTTGGGCCGCTTAGGCCCCTCAACTTGCTCAGCCCCCATTAAACTGAGCATCCGGTTGAAGTCGGATGGGGTGCTGTGCCAGACCCCGGGTCCCGACCGGTGAAGCGAGGAGGCCTCAAACTCCGGCCAAGACCTAGGGGCCGTGTCCCACCACCACGCACCTGTGGTAGGTTCGCCGTAGGTGTAAGGCCAGCCTTGCTGCCACTCTTGCATAGGCTGCCTAGCCTCCCCCAAACCTGCGGAAACCTGCGGTGCGCCAACGTGTACTGAGCTCCCAGCTTCCGTGTCTGCCCGAAACGCGTGCGGCCAACACGACCCTGCACTGCAGCAAAACTCTCTCAGGCCGCAAGCCGGTAACAGGAGGCTCACGACCAGCCTTGCGTCGCAGCTGTCTTCGCTTGCGTCGTCGTCTCAGAAGGCATCTAAGCCTGGAACTAGAAGGAACGCGGACCTTGTGTCCGTCACAGACCGGCATCCTCTGCTTCAAGGGGCACGGTTTGCAAGATTCCCCAAAACCAGACAGCCAGCTCCACACATCCAGAAAGCCGATCCTAGTCAAAGACCAGACTAGAAAGGGCACTCCCAAAAGTAAAACGTGCAAGGTTTTTTTGCAAGCGCGCGACTCGTCCTCGCTCTCCCGGAAGCCAAAGATTGCAGCAGGAGCGTCGCCAGATCAAGTCGCCTGCGCGATGCAGAAAAGGCAACATCTCCGTGCCAAGTGTCGTTGCCCTGCGCCCATGGCACCGAGCCCAGCAAAGAGTTATTCATGACGGGGGCCCCAAGCTGCGGGCCGGTAGAAGTCTCCGCGACAAACAGGTCGGAAGAGCAAGTGTGGGTAGCACCCACACCCGAAAGCATCACCAAGGTGATGACAAGGCGAAAGGTCAAGGAGGGGAAAGGCAGCGGCCGCCCCTGACCGAAAGTCTTTTTATTGAGAGGGATCCTTTCTAAGGTGTGCATCTTGTCTTGATGTCTTGAGTGGGCATGACAAGCCTCTTCTGCAACATCTTGTTTGTTCTTGCTTCTGCCCAGTGGCCAGTTAAAATTAGCGGGATCTTCAAGCTGTTCTTAATATTACTTGACTCTCTCACAGATCCTACTTGCAACTTTCACACCGGCGACATGGCCTCATGCTGCCCATGTCGTAGGCCCGCATGCACTCCGAGGAATCAGCTGCCACGTATGCAAGTCATAGCATGATGTAAGTAGCGTCAAATAAATGTCAGGATGCTGACGGTTTTGCGGGCATCGAACTGCAGGCAAGCACTTTGCGGCAAGAATCATGCCCTTCAATCGGCCCGTTTTGTTTTGGCACATCCAGCCACAGCGCAGGCCTTGCAGTCTGTGAACACGCACGGGCTTCTCACCGGCAAACGGGAACAGGCAAATGGCGACACTTTCTTCAGTTCGTCACACGTGCATGTCACGCGCTGCCGTGTTATGGCACGGACAAGGGTAGGATCAGAGGGTCTCGGTGAAGAAGTTAGCGATAGGGTCAGATAGATTCTCCCAAGTTGCACAGAGCCGAGAAGCCGCTGCGAGCCCAAATGTAGCAGTAAAGAACCGGTGCAACATATACCACGGCTGCTTTTCGAGCGCTTTGCAGGCCATATCCACCAAAAGCTCCACCGTTTCCAGGTGCAGGAGCGCCATGCGTCGACGGATACAGAAGACTTCAACACAAAGCTTCTGCGGTGCCTATTCAGCTGAAATCTTGATGTCAGGTAGGGGTGTTTCATTTTTGTTTGATTTGGGCTCACACCAGGCCACCGCGTGCACTTGCACTTGTGGGTAGACTCATAAGTCAGGGAAGCCAAGAAGAAAAGCCCCGAAGCCAACAAGTTAGAATGTGCAGAAGCAAGAAAGCCATGAAGCCGAGAAGCCAAGAAAGCCAGGAAAACAAGAAGGAAAGCCCAGAAGCCAAGAAGTTGGAAATGTGAAGAAGCCGGGAGCCGGGAAGCCAAGAAGCCACAAAGTTGAAAACCCACGAAGGAGAGCTAAGAACCAAGAGGCCAGAAAAGGAAGGAAAGCCCAGAGGCCAAGAATCCAAAGCCGAAGAAAACTAAACTTAAAAAATTTTTAAACAATCAATCCGTGTGGAAACGTATGCCCCCAAGCCTGGACCCTACAAGAGCATACAGAGAAGCCCTGCAACCGCCCTGAAAGACCCAAACAATGAAGCAAAGCCTAACATGTCCTAACCCTACACCCTAACACCCAGCCCTAAACTCCAACCCCAAACCCTAACCCTCACCCGAAACCTTCAATCCTAACTCCAAGTCGTAACTCTAATCCCTGAGAGCTGTATTCAGGTTCCTCTTGGAAGCAGGCCTGCCTCCAAGAGTGCCGGAAGAGGCACGCAAAGCATAGATGCCCATCTCTTTGCCATATGTCTGGTCTTTAGGGTTCCTAGGTTCTGACGTCATGGCTTACGCTTCGGGGTTCGGGAACGGCTGATTTAGGGTGCAGGGCTTCGGGTCAAAAGCCTTTGGCCCTAGAACTCGGCAAGGGGCTGGCCAGGAACAAACTGACAAGGATTAGGAACGACCCTGGTGAATGACAGTAGGTCGGGAAATCAAAATCTGGCACATGCAGAGAGGGAGAGACAGACATTTGGAAGCTACATCTAGGGAGAGAGCGAGAGAGACAAAGAGAGAGTGAGAGAGAGGTAAGCAGTGCTAGTGAGTGTACAAGCTTGGACAGGGATTCGTGACTTGCTGCGCTGCAAGCCGGCTGGCATCGGATCACACAAATACGCACCATGCCACGCTCTAGCGGATCCGAATACAAAAGAGCTCGTTCGGCCTTCACGAAATGGGCGGGTGTGGAAGCAGGCTTAGCACTACTTTGATGACAGCAAGAGATAGGGGAGACTGGTAACGACAACTACCAGTAGCTACCATCATCGTAGAAAGATCATTATTACAGGAAGACTGGCACAGGTTGCAACCATCATATCCCGAAAGAATGAGACTCGCCCGAAGGTTTTGGCTTCGGGGCTTGTGCAGGTTCTTCGGCATATCAAGGCGATTCTGACAAGCCCCCACCTCTGACTCCTAATGCCTAAACCCCTAAAACCCCCAAAGCCCTGCATCGATTTTTCTCTCACAGCTCGTCACGGGAGCGAGGGCGGTATGTGGAAAGGATCGCGGCTGAACCATCCTCGAGCTCATGAACCTGGCACGGGCCTTTTCATCGAGGTCTCGGTCTGGGAGTTTGTTGTTGGGGTGCCTTTTGCCAACTGCGCTTATGTTGGGGATAGGGCTTTCGCTTGTGAGTTTGGCATTGCTGACTGTACTGTCGAAACGTCAGCTTGTCACCGTGAATGAACTGCTCGGAAATTTACCCTGGCGGATGCGGAGCGTCGTCTACGAACCGTCGTTTACTGGCTGGACATCCTGCAACGAAGGGGTCTCACGAACAGGAAATGCTAGGTGAATGAACCCTGACGTGACGGCCAAGTGAGCCCAGACACAGCAATCACAGCATTGCATCATAGGCTTCAAACCGACAGAACGACAAGGTGCCCGGACGCGAAACCTTGACATGTGCGGGCCTCTGTGATTTGAATAGGGTTTGGGGCATCTTTGTCACTATTGATTATTCAGACCACTATATTATGAGGAGCTGTGGCAGAACGATTGTAAACTAGCTGAGCAGCGGATCTGAGTGCGCCAAGAGCACGTTGAAGTCTAGGCTGTCACATTCTCTTCTCTCCCATGCATCTTTGCATGTCTCATCTCAACCCGAAGCTGAACCCGGACCAAGAAACAACTGGGCCGCCGAAGGCCCTAAAGCTCGTGACTGGCCTGGTTGTTGAAGCTGCGGTTTCCGAGACCCATAAGATACCTGTGCGGCTGATCGGGTAACAGGAATGCCAAGGTAGCGGGTTCCCGAAAGGCTTGGCTTTGCCAGGCATTTTTTGCTTCATGCCTTGGGGTTTCGGGTTGAGGGTTTTTCAGGCCCAGGCTCGACTGCTTCAGTGTCCCACAGTGAGCTCCCCCCATCCTTAGGGTTTAGGGTTTAGGGTTTAGGGTTTAGGGTTCAGGGTCTCCTCAAATCCCTCAACATCGTATTCAGCGTCTGATGCAGGTCTCAGTTGGGCGGGAGAGGCGAGAGTCCCAAGGCCAAGCCGGCAAGAGCGAGGTGCAATGCCCCGTTTCCAAAGACCCTAAAGCGGTTTAGGGTTTAAGGGTTTAGGGTGAGGGTTTAGAGTTTAGGTTTTAGGGGCTAACCCTTGGACCCTTAGCCTAAACCCATAACCTTAAACCCCTGCAACCAAGACAGACCCACACCAAACCCACCAAGCCTGCCGGTCGCATCGTGGTCGCTGCCGGGTCCATGTGCTGACACCTCGAATTTCTGCCCTTTGGGCTTGTCCAAAAAACCCTTAAGCCTTTGCTTGCTGATAAAAAGAACAGTGATGATGAGAATAATGATGAAAAAGATATCAACAACCATCTTGGCAATACTAATCACTCATAGTTTAATGGTGGCCACTAGCAGAAAAGTCAAAAAAATACGACAGTGTGTTCTCTGTGTGCTGCAACCGCTTCTGCACTGCCACAGTTGCGGTTCTTGCTTCCGACACATGTCGAACACTAAACCCTAGACTCTAATCCCTAAAGCCTAAACCCTGAACCAAAACCCCTAAACCCTAAACCCAGAAAGCAACAACTGGCGAGATGCAACGAATGCAAAAGTAAATGCAGCAAGACAGTCTACTTGCTGGCAGATGTCACAGCCAACTCAACAAGGCCCCGGCGACGGTGCCGTTGTGCAGCAAGCCTGTCTTCATCAAGGCCTTCGGCACACGAACTGAAACCCTAAATCTAGCCCTCAACCTTGCCAACCCATTAAACCCGAAAACCCGAAGCCTTCAGCATGATAAACACAACCAAGAAAAAACACTGCCTCTTAGCTTCTGCTCTTGGCCTCTGTCCGGCAATCCAACAAAAAACGACGCTTTCACAAATGCATGTTGGTACGTCACTGTAGGTGTGTATGTAGGTCTGTATGTACATGTATACTGTATACCGTATGAGTGTATGGATGCATGCGAGCACGGTGGGAGTGTAGTCATGGCGGTTTCCTGAGTGGTCAAGGCCCTGCCTTTGTGGGCTACTTGATGCACCAAAACACAGAAACAGAGCTGCGGGCACGCAACAACACCCGGCGGCTCGGGTAACCAAGTATTGCCTGCAACTCATCGCTCTGCTTGTCTCGGCTTCCACCTGCAAATCGTAGGGCGGCGTTTGCGGCTGAGGGTTTAGATTTTTCACTGTCGACTGCATGGTTTAGGATTCAGATGTAGGGTTTCGGGGCTCGGATGAGGCTGATGAAGGTTGGGGCTCAACTGCACCTGCCTCATGAAGAGCTGATTCTTGCCCACCACCCGAAAACCAAAACCCTGGATATGCAGAAAACCCAACCTTGAGACATGAAAAACACTGTAGCACCAGTGTAGGATGTAGCCGAAGCCCCGAGCAAAACACATGCCGAAAACTGGGAAACAGTTGGGTCAGGCCGGGCAGGGCAAGGGTTCGGGGGTTGTGCAGAGAACATGGTCGGAAGCAGGAACTGCCAAACAGCCTTCTCGCATGGAAGCCCTGTCGCACGTGACCACCAAGACTGCGCGTCACCCGAAACCCTACGCTCTGAAGCCTAAACTCTTATCCTGCACCCTGAACCCTAAACCTTAAAGCTACCCGATGAAGGGACCTCATATGCCAGATAAGGACTTGCGATTAACATGTGCTGGCTCCGGTTGGAGCCTCTTTAGTGCTTTGGGGCTTGGGGTTTTGTGTTTACGGTGTAGGGGGGGCGAAGGGTTAGGCAGTTAGGCTGCTTGAAAACCTAAAACCCCTAAGCCTCAATCCTCGACCCTAAATCCCGCAACCCTAAGCCCTCAACCCCAAGTCAGTCTTGAACCCCTAAACTCTTAAAAACTTAACCCTCAACCCAAAACCTCTAAATCCTCAACCCCCAACGCTTGAAAGCAAATGGCCCTAAAGGCCTGACAGCACCACCAGGTCGAAGTCAGGAAGCTCGTAGGTCTTTGCGGCCGGCACGGTTTGGGGTTCAGGGTTCGGGGTTTAGGGCCTAGGGTTTTTTTGAAGGCCTTTTTCTGATGGGCCTAGGGTTTAGGGCGCAGGGTTCGGGGTCTGAGGGTCAAGGTTGAAAGTTTAGGGTCTTGGGGTTCACCCCAGGCAGGTTCAAGAGGAGACATCTCGTATTTGGGGTTTGGGTTCAGGCTTTGGGCTTTGGGATTAATGGTTTCAGGGTTCTGGGTTTTGGGGCCCAGATTTGTTGAAAGCTGGGACGGTTTGCCAAATCTTCTTCGTCAACATCAGCCACGTCCACTTGTGTCCTGTCCCTTCACGACTGACGGTACAGCAAAAAACTCGAGCAGTGTCTACAGCGATCGTGAAATGGGAGTTTCCGAAAATTAGGGTACCTTATTTTTGGGTCCCTATAATAAGGATCCCAATATTAAGGGTACTATAGTAGGGTCCCCTATTTTCGGAAACTCCCAAATATGACGGAGTTGTGACCAGCGGCGATCCAAACCAGGACTTGGAACGGTTGGGACGGGCCCGTGTTTCGTTGCTTTCCGGGCTTCACGGCTTAGGGTTTGGGGCCCCGAATCATACGCCCCCCTAAACCCTAAACCCTAAACCCTAAACCCTAAACCCTAAACCCTAAACCCTAAGCCCCAGCGTGCCATCTGAAGCGGAAAGGCCAGCCTCCTGCAGAGATTCCAGCGTCTCGGCCAGCGGTGTTCGGTCGGAGGGCACCAGAGGCAAGTGCCTGGTTCTGCTAGGCTCAGATTTTGGGCTGTTCCGGCGAGGGGGTGAAGCTTCATGATTTTGGATATTCGAGCCTTTAGGACTTGATGCTGCTCGGGGCTGTGGTTTCTGGAATGGTCGGCAGATGCAGGCTTGAGGCATCTATGGGCGTTCTTATTCAGGGATCACCTGCGCAGCACTGTAGAAGTCCCTAACAGAGTGACCTTCGAAAAAAGACATACCCTGCAGAATCTGATTATATTGAAGTACATTCCTATATTATATTACAAGTATATTATACTATACTGTACTATATTATACTATACTATGTTGTATTAGTTACATCATATTCTAGTTTTTGTGTTTGGAACAGCCCAAACATGGCGCAGCGTGCTCGGTGGCCTGACAATGTCGGTGTGCTCCTCGCCGACTGCGTGGAAGATGAGCTGGCTGCCTTCACAAGCCCTAAACCCTAAACCCTCAACCCTCAACCCTAAACCCTCGAACCCTAAACCCTAAACCCTAAACCCCTAAACCCCTAAACCCTAAACCCTAAACCCTCCATCGAAGGCGACGATAGCCCAAAGCACTGGAGGGTTCCTTGAAAAGGGATCTACACAGGGGTTCCTTTAAAAGGGACCTTTTAGAGTCTCCTTTAAGGATTCCCTGAAGAAAGGTGGGGTTGTCGCCCTCAGCCTGAACATGGAGCAAGATCCATGCCGATCCACCAAAACCAAGCATGAAGATGCTGTTGATGACAACATGAAAGCATTAACCTATGAAACTGCTTGAACTTGACTCTTTGACAGCTACTGCGAACTGGCTGGATGAGACAGGAGCTATAAAGCAAGGTAATACAAACAAGCTGAGGTGAGCAGCCAATTTCGATGCAACAACAAACGCGAACAACCTCTGCGTTTGTCGAGTTGACGGCAGGTCATACGTCAAGATCGCTACCAATTGCCAGGGGAGCAACAGAGTGAAATAGGCATTTTTGAACGAGAAGCGTTGCAAAAAAAAAGACCCATCTGAATGTCAGACAAGAGTTTGCCCCAGCACAAGCTCCGAATTTTCTGAAACTCCGATACTGACACCGTCTGCCCCTTCTTCCACTTACCGCTACCGGTAGAAGCGCTAGCCCAATATAGCCTGAAGCAGCCTAGACCCTGAAACCGCCCCCCCTCCCCCCCCCCCCAAAGACCCCTGGAAATACAAGAAACATGCAAGCTGCTGGTGTGCCTGTGCTCGAAAGATGGGCTTCGGGCTCCACGCTGACCACCTAGGATCAAACACTCTGACGGATCCGCTTGAGTGGAAGTGATTCAGAGCTTACGGCTTCGGGCCTAGGGCTTAAGAGCTGCACATAGATCGGGGTGTGCATTTTCCGCAGGCGGAGCCGAATCTCACAACGAACTCGTGCTTATCCTCCCGCTAAGCGCCCCCCTAATTCTCGGGATAGCTTCAACCTCCCTCCTTCAAGCAAAACCACTGCTGTTCAAAAACGAGAAGATCGCTCATAAAGAGGAGGAGGAGAGATTTTGTGCTTCAAAGATGAGACAATCAGCACCGGGCTTCGGAACATCGAAAACACCGCCCTTTTGTCCCACTGTCCGATGGATGTCACAGCCCACCCTTGCAGCAATTGCACGCATCACTTGGCACCTCAGCTTTGTACATACCCAAGCCACCTGCTTCCGCTTCACAACCCCAAGAAGTTGAGCTCCTGTGCCACATTCAGACTTTCAGCTTCACCTCCAAAGGGAGCGAAGCCGGATGGTCCTTCTTTCGCTCTGCCACAGCTTCCTTCAGGGCCTTGGTGCCTTCTGAGCCGATGACGTTATGACACAAGCTCATGAAAACGACGGACGTGTTGTCTCTCAGCGCTTCGGCAAGCGCCTCCGCGCCCTCACCGCCGATGTGGTTAGAGGGCAGGTTGATCTGTGTCACGGACTGATTGGTCTTCAGAACCGCGAACGCCTTGGCGCCCTCTGAACCGCTCTTCTTGGACATCTGATGTCATGAGTCTGCCGTACTGATCTTGAGCGCCTCTGCAGTGCCTTGGCTCTGGGCCGATTCCGTTGTTCGTCATGTCCATGTGCACCACAGACTTATTGACCCTCAGCGCGTCAGCAAGTGCCTTGCCCTGACAGCCGCTAAGCGGCCAAAGCTAGTGCCACTAAAACCGATGCTCGCTACAGACTCATTGACCTTCAGTGCTTCTGCAAGTGCGGCGGTGCCCTGATCAGTGATGGGATTGTGGGACAGGATAATTGTTGATGACCTTGTTGCTCTGAAGAGCAGCTGCGACAGCCTTCGCGCCCTCTAGGCCCATCTTGACTCTGTCCAAGTTGATGAAAAAACTACAGACCTTGAGCGCTTCTGCAAGTGCCTTGACACCCTCGTCATGGATCTCGATATAATTAGCGCAAATCAACGCCTCTGACAAATTCATTGGTCTGATGCGCCGCTGCTACAGCCATCCGATTCGAGAACTGCCCACTGCCATGTATCTCCTTGCAGCCCCATGCAGCCATGTCAGCTTGCCTCACATCAATGCTTGTGACGGCACATGTTCATGCTTGTGACGGACTTGTTGACTTGTAGCGCAGCTGCCAAAGCCTCCCCCACCCTTCAAACCGATCAAGTTGTGAGACAATTCCATGTGCTTGGTCGAGTGATTAGTCTTGGGCGCACCTGCTATTGCCTTGGGTGCGGAGGCTTTGGCAACTTGTAATGCAGCTGCCAAAGCCTCTGCAGCCTCATCGGTCAAGGAATTACCAGACAGGTCGATGCTTTTGACCGAAAGGTCTCTCTTGAGCACAGCTGCGATTGCCTTGGGAGCTGGAAGGACATATGCCTGGATGCTGAGTTCCCTCGCTGGAGTGTTCATCCTTTACTTACCAGAGGCACCAATTCAGCTGGTAAGCATGCAGGATTTTTTGCAGTGCGCGGGCCTCGTGAACAGCGTAGGGCGGAATGGGAATGCGAAGGAACAGGGGCAGCGTCCTGGGACTGACGAAGCGTGAGCTGTTTTTGGATAGTCTTGGATGCGTTAGTGCCTGTGGCTTCGTCAACCTCGTTCTTCGTCATGTATCAATGCGCGTACTTTTTACTGATGAAACATATCTATGTGTGACCAGGACTTGGGCTAACATCTTTGCTGTTGCCGCTACTGGTATGAAGGTTCGTGCTGGATTCTCGCCAATGTCTGTCTTTGTTATGGTTCGGGCCGGGCAGAAACCCCGAGACAACATCAGCCTAAGCTTTGTTTACCCAAGGGCAGCAGACTTTGGGGAAGGCAAGCTACAACCCCCGAAACAATCTGAACTGTCTGACTGCACGGAGACGAACGAGCCTCGGCCAGGTATCCAGTCATCTATGCCATAGTGGCATAGTGGGCTTCAACACTCAACACCAATCCACGATTATCCACGATTCATGACCAGGTTCTCAACCGGAAGTACCCGCAGAGCTCCTCAACTCGTAGGTACCGATGCTGGAGCCAAGGACCAGCATCCGAACCCTTGGTTTTGGGCGGCTGTCTGTGCTACTTTGATCCGGGTTGCTTGCGGTCTTCTTCCGGCATCTGTTGAAGGGCGGTCGGAGTTTGGGGTGCAGCTTCTGCGGTTGCCCTGGATGCTCTGCCAGTCCTTCTTTGTTCAAAGTCTCTCGCTGTACTGCTTTGTTCGTCTTTTGTGAAATCTGGCCTGCACGGCTCAGGCTGCAGTGTTGTCTCCGGTGGAAAGCTTTTATTTAGCCATCTACATAGATGGCAGCCTGATGCAGCCTGCCAAATCTGACTTTCAAGTCCCAAGACGCTTAGCTCACCAGAAGCAGGACGAAGATCTGAAACCTCCTGGGCTGCAAGCAGCCTGCGCTGGATTTCAAATAACCTGGCCTGGGCCCTACGGGGTGTCAAGGAGCATGCGCGCCTATGTTAATCTACACATCCCGGAGAATGGCTGTGCCGACATACGCGGAGTATGTCAGACGCTCCACTCTTTGTTACGCGGCTAGAAATGCTGCTCTTGCTGAAGTTGGAGCCTCGTGTTTCGGACACAAGTTATATTGTAGGGCTTGAGTTGGGGGTGCTATTGTCAGGTTCGGCATGGGTCCAAGTGCCTCGGAGCTTTTTGCGGTCTGGCGCTGTTCAGAGACCTTAAGCCCTAAGCCGCCTAAACCCCTCAACCGTAAACCCAAGACCCTAAACCCCAGGTACCGCACCCACGGGTGTTCTCTGGAAACTCGGTCTTCACTGCCTCCTTGTCCTCGGAGCAGGTCGGAGGCTGGGTCGTTTCGGCATAACCAAAAAGGGTTCCGTGACAGGTTCTTACAGAGTTTGCGGCCTGAACCTAGGAATTAAGGTTTAAGGTTCAGGGTCTTGCGGAGGCGTGTTCCACCACGACTGAAACTACCATTACCACTACTACGACTACTACAAGTGCGACTACTACCGCGGCTGTCGCTGCCACCACAACGACGACAAGAAACCTCGCCATCCTGCATGGGTACGATCCCGCAATCCCTACCCTAAACCTGACAAAGTGAGGCCTAAACCACAAGCCCTACGCCCCAAACTTCAAGCCCTGAGCCCTTAGTCCTGAGCCTTAAACCCTAACTCCAGGCCCCTAAACTCCCAAGCCGTACATTGCAAGTCATGGAAATCCGGGCTCTCGGCTGCCCTCCATCGAGCCTGAGAGGATCCGCGCAAGGGCGCTGGGTTTGGGAGTTTGGGGGGTTCGGTTAAGAGGGCTTTGGGGGTTTCGGGGCTTTCCGGACGCTCTGTTGAGGATTTGGTGTTTGTGACGAAGGGTTGAAAATCCAGACATGATCTTCCCCTAAACCCCAAACCCTAAACCGATTTTGGGGTGGAGGTTTGCTTGTGTGGGCGTAAGGGGCGTGTCGTCGCAGCTTCGGGGCTTCAGGCGCATCAGCTTCGATCCTCAGCCTTTGGAGCTCGAGGCTTAGGGTTTAGGGTTTAAGTTTAGGGTATTACTGTTAGCATTAGTATCAGTATCAGTACTAGTATCAATATCAATGTCAGCATCAGCATTAGTATGAGTATCAGCATCAGTAGTATTCGCATTATTCAAATTAAGAACTTGAAACAAGGGCTACTTTGGAATTTATCTGCCAGGCCTCAGCACTCAGCACTCATATACTTTTCCCGGGCCCTCCCCAAAGCATAAACCCTAAACCCTAAACCGAGGATTCTGGTACACCCAGCCATGCGCCAGACCTGTCCTAAGCTGTACTTAGTGGGACCCCAACTTTCCCGGCAACCTAGGGAAAATGTAGGGGCCTTAATCGTGAGAATGGGGTTCTGGGCTCGTTTGTGGTATCAGTATAACAAGGAGTCCTAGGGAATAGTATTGGTAATGCTTTAGGCTTCAATGGGTACCCATAAGCTTTACCATATTAGGACTGAAGGGCTCAAGCCTCTCAGGTCTGGCTCGGGGTTTAGGGTGAACAGACTGCCGCACCTCCGGGTCTCCAGCTATCCTGACTCTTTTTACCCAAGCATGAACATCACAGACGAGATGCAGTTGCTGTCATACGATACCCCAAACTGTTTCGCTCTGGGTGCTCTTGGGCATGTCGACGCATTTTTGGAACGCAACTTACGCCCCCAATCACAGCTTCAATCCTAAACACTGAGCCTGGGTTGTAGCCAAAGCGCCGGCCACAAAAGTTATCACAAGTCCACAGGGTGATGTTCAAAGCCATCCGAAACTGCCAGCTGGCAAACCCCTAAACCCGCAAAACCCGCTTGAAACCATGGGGCCAGATACTTCTTCTGCGGGGACGGGTACATCTGAAGCCCGGCAGCGGCCTTCAGACCAAAAAACAGAAGGGCTTGGGGTCAAGGGTGTAGGGTCTAATAGGGTTTTTTAGCGGTTGAGGGCTCTCAGGAAAGATCCGGCTCTGGGAGATTAGACTCTCGCCCTTCGGGTTCGGGTCCAGGGCCTAGGACCCTCATTACACACTAGGGTTTTGGGTTTAGGGTTTAGGGTTTAGGGTTTAGGGACACTCTTGAGACGGATCACTCTGAGGGCGGTAACCCGAATTCTGGAATATGCTGATGGCAATTGCAAAAGGATCATGCGCGAGACAACACTCACTCTCAAACCACTCATCACTGTTATCACAATACTCGCAATACCAACAACAGTGTGGTAGCTAGCCCTTAGAGTTATCAGAATCGGCAACGATTGTGGTGCAAGATGTGAAAGAAGAATGCGGGTAAGAACGGCGATAGGTACAACGATTGCAGCGTATGCTGGAAGTGGGAGCAGCTCGGAAATCAGTCGTACAGTCGAAAGACATGCAACCGTCTCACCGACACTCCAGGTCCACCACCGAAGCATCTGTCAACGCTTGCTCGATGACCTGGAATGAACTGAGACCATTCTTCTTGCGCCTGTGGCTACTGCCATGTTTGTGCCGTATCGCCCCTCCTGTGACGACTGCTCCGATTGGTAATCATGCCCGAGCAGGCTTGCAATTATGAGTTCGCATCCGCTCCGAGACTACAAAAATGCAGCTGTAGTTCAAGCAAACACATGCTACAGTAGCATCGTGCAGTATTGTGCAGCTACCTACCCTGAACCCTTAAGCCTACTTTAGTCATGCCTTACTGCCCTACTGCAACCATCAGTTCCACTCGCATCCAGGATCACCTAGACCCTAGGGGCGCTTAATTTCATCCCGTGATTTAACCCACATTTACAAGGAAGGGGTCATGTGCTTGTGTGCTTTATACACATATGCATACACATAATGATATGTGTACTTACGTCTATTTGTTCGGTTGTACTGTCGAACTTCTGCATGTAGACTCTATATATATATATATATATTACACACAGAAGGTCACTCAATGCAGAGGAAGGGATCCTTCGGGCCGGTGTTCGCCTGCTTTTACGTGCCCCTCTAGACCGGAACAGCAACAGCCCGAGGAGGAGCAACCTTGGATCTATATGAGCTTCATCTTCAAAGCGCCTCCCTTGGGGGACATCCTCCAGATCACGAACCGTCTCTCTACTCGCACTTTTCAAAGCGACGACAGCAGCGGGGAGGCCCGCGGTCGCAAGAAGAAGACCCAGAATTCCAAGCGAGACTGCCCCATCCACTCGGAGAGGCAAAGGCGACATTTGCAACCAAAGACTGTCGTGCACGTGAACTGGATCGGGCAAGTCCACCATCGGCCAGCCTCCGTCCCCCTCTAGCCACTCAATCCTCGCGACGTAGGCGCGTCGATGGCAGTTGTGCCCAGCACTGGCATGCCAAACGATGAGCTTGGCACTCCCGTCTGGCTCCAAAGGGAAGGAGGCATGCCCAGGACCAATGATCTTCACACTTCCTTCAGACGCATCCCAGCCCACGATGCCCGTGGAAAGCAACGGGATCGGAAGCTTCTCATAGGGCCCCCAGATGTCTCGCGAGCGTGCAACGCCCTCCGCATAGCTCTCCTGGCAAAAACGCCCGGCCGCAAAGAAGAGAAAGTACCATCCTCCCTGGCGTACCATCTCAGGGCCCTCTACCAGGCTGCCCCCTTTGACCCAGCTGTCAACCCACCTTGGTGGAGCGTGCCCCGTGTCGTGTCTGGGTTGCCTAAGTTCCTAGAGCTAACTGGCTGTTCCTCTTTGCAACAGCGACGATTTTCAATACTGACACTGTTGGCGCCACGCTGTCTTGAATGCTTGCTTCTGTATATCGTCATGACATGACGTATGGTTGTGACGATTCCTGCTATCACACATCATGTTAACCTTTATGCAACTGCCTGCAGCAGCTCACTTACTTGGAAGTATGCACAACTGGACAGAGAGGTGGTTATGATAAGATAGCACAAGATTCATGATAATCAACACTATTCGCCAGCAGGAACTAGACAAACCAGGTCGTCCACCGAGCCTTGAAGACCAAACCCGAATCCCTTAACATCTACTTACATCCCCAAAGTCTAATGCCTTGCATATTACGCGTTCCTCAACACCCCCCAGGGCCCTCAAAGACCAAAGCCGGAAGCTCAGACCAAGAATCCACAGCCCAGTCGAGTCTAGGATGACAGCGCGCCGGCCCACCAGGGAAATGCCGCTATCGGTCACTGAGCACCTCGGCTCTTAGTGGGTTTAGGTGGCTTAGGGTGTGCTCTGAGGGCTTTAAGGGATATTTAAGGCCAAATTTAGGGGCTTCGGGTCTAGGGATGAGGGGCTTGCGAAGTCTTGCAGCGCTTTTGCGGCTCAGTGGCCTTCCCTGTCGCGGGCAGGGGCCGAAGTTCATGCCCGGAGTTCGGGCTCAGGGATTTACGGTTTCAGGGTTTTGGAGCGAAGGCCTTGGGTGCAAACTCCGTTCGAGCTTTGGGTTACGATGCGGCTTTGGGGATTCGGGGGCGGAGGGGCTTCGGAATGCTTCAAGATTATGGAAGCCTGCTCCTCCTGCTGCTGCTGCTGCTGCTGCTGTTGCGGCAGCGGTTGCGGTTGTGGCTGTGGTTCGTGTTGGTGGTGGTGCTGGCATTGATTAGGGTGTTGGTGTCGGTGTTGGTGTAGATGCGTCTATTGCTGTTCAACCATATCTTGCTAGAGCTTGAGGACTGTTTCTTAACCCTGAGGCATGGTGCGCCGATGCTCACCAAGGACACCGACGTGCTCACTCTCTCATGCAAAATCTGCTGAATGCACTCTAAACCCTAATCCCAAACGCCCAAAGCCTTCAAGCATCCTCCCCTTGTAAGATCCAAGGTGCCGTTGCATCCAAATCCGCGTAACGTTTGCTTGGACGCGGTTGTCGTCCTCGCAATCGAACCCCGTCGGAGCAGCCGTGGAACCGGAGGAGGCAGCAGGAGCAGCAGCAGCACCACCACCACCAGCACTATAGCAGTACAGCAGTTTTGCAGCATAGCGGTGTAATGGTGCAAACACGTAGGATAAGTAGTGCTATGGTCAGCCGTAGTCGTCGCGTAGGACTGGTGGTGGTAATAATAGTACTATTAGCAGCAGCAGCAGCAGCAGCAGCAGTAGTAGCATGCTCATGATCATTGTGACGATGGTTGTAGCTATCAGAAACAGAAAATTAACGTGGCAATATCCGAAGAATGTCACGCCTACCTTTGGCCGTCTCAGTCCGTCTTCCAAAGCAAATATGTCGTGCCGTCGGCATCGCGGAAGAGATGTGGATCAATGTCACCGCCCTTGCTGCCACCCAAATCCAAAGGTCCTCAAGGCTTTCGTTTCTGGCGTTTTGGCTTTCGGGCTGCAGAGGATTCGCATTCGGAGCAAGGTACCTCGAAACCCCAAGACCCAAGGCCAAGACACGCGGAAACCAGACATCTCCAAAACCACGTGCAGAAATCCCTTGAACCCAACCAAGAGACATTCAACTTAGCACTTTAAAAGTCAAAAACGTTGTAAAACCCAGACACCTTCGGCGTAGCGCGACCAGGACCCTGCCGTTCTGTTCGATCCCTGGGCTAGGGCCCAGCCGATCCGATGCTCTCCAGAAGGCTGCTTGTCCTTTCGGGGCGCAAGATGGCGCAAGGCGTAGGGTTTTAGAGGGTTTAGGGGTTTGAGGCTTTAGGCGTTTCGGGTCCAGGGTCTTGTTGCTTAGGGGTCGATTTTGGGCTGTCGGGTTTCGGGGTTCAGGAAAATCCCAAACCCTCGACCCTAAACCCTGATACCCCTCCTAAACAAGAACAGACCAGCGTCGCAGAAGACCAGGACGTTCAAGGACTCGTTGACCTCCAGAGCCTGGCCCAGCCCTTAAACCCTAAACCCTACACCCTAAACTAGGTTCAGGGTTCGGGTTTATGTAAGGCCCCTGCACCCCAAACCCTGAACCGGTAAGCACGAAACCAAAACCCTAAACCCTAAACCCGAGCCCGGGGGGGAGCTGAGGAACTGGAGGCCTGGGCTCAGGGCCACAAGCCGAGATGTTAGCACATAGATATACACAAACAGCTCATTATCAATGTAGATACAAATATGCAGATACGATGTGTGTTCATGTAAATACGCAAATACAAGTATGTATGTGTACGTATTTACATGTTATATGTATGTGTGTAGATATACATACATACATACATACATACATACATACATACATACATACATACATACACACATACACACACACATACACACACATATACACATACATGTACATAGACATAGACGTAGACATAGACATAGACATAGACATAGACATAGATCTATATATATATACACATACATACATACATACATACATACATACATACATACATACATACATACATACATATATATATATATAGATATATCTGTGTGTCTGTCTAAATGAATAAGACCCCTAAACCCCCAACCCTTTCACCCCTGCCTCCGGTGCCCATCGGTCCCCGGAGCTCGCCCAAGGCGGCGGGCGTCCTACGATTTTTGGGCTTAGGGTCTAGGGTTTATAGGGTTTAGGATTTAGTTGGGAAATTCGGGGCTTCAGGGTTTGGGATGGAGGGGCAGTTTCGAGGGAAGTCCATCAAAGATGATACCGAACATGGGAAGAAGACTAGAAGCCCTGAACTCTGCGTCCAAACCCGACAACCCGAAAGCGAGAGCCCTCTCCCCCAAAAAAACAGTCGAAGCTCTCCAAGCCTTGGCCCGCCATGTAGTCCAAGGTTACAAGGAAGAAGGGCCTCAACCTTCAGAATCGTAGACCCCACGCACGCAGCTCGGCTGCGATCTGAAATCTAGACTCCCACAATGCGAAAGCCGCGAAACTGCTACCCTGAACCGTACTAGCAGCCCATCAAATCGTAAACCATCGAAAAACTCAACAGATGCCTGCCAAGGCTGCCCCGACAGGTGCGAGAGCACTGCCGGGGGCCAGGTGACCGCGGAAGAGCGGGAGGTGGCCGCCGGTGCAGAGCAAACGCGCCCTGAAGGGTTGGGAATTGGGGTAGATTGCACATATTTGCAGATTGTAGTCGGGCTCGGAGGGTTTGGGGTTCGAGGTTTCGGATGCACAGTAGGGTTGGGAGGGTTTGGGTAGAGCGGCTTTGGGTTGAGATGCCCGCTTTGTCATTGCCAGCAGTGTTCAACTCCGGAAACATGACCGCCTACGCTGCAGTTCTTGACTCTAGGGTTTATTTATGTCCAACCCCAAACCCTTCTAGGCCATGTAAAGGTACCTACCTGTTCATTTTCGCTGACGAGAGGCGGCCCGTCCGCTGCTTTCCAGGCAAAAGGATCGGCACAACCGCCTCCGCGAGAGTTGACCAAACAAGGGGCCTCTAGGAAGCTAGGGCGAAATCTTGCGATGCAAAGTGGCGATGGCCATTCCCGCTGTTCGCATTGGTCATAGTTACGGCTGTAAATTGGCATCTTCGCGATGGGTGTCATGATCAGCAGGGCCACAAAGTAGGATCATCCTGAATCCTCCCGGATCCCTTCGTCGAAGCACCTCGGTCCTGAGAACATCACCTTACTCCTGGTCTCCGACATGACTATACTCTACAGCGACGTATCCCAGAACCCGAGTCTAGGCCTTACAGCACGGCCCTGCCTAAGACTCGAACAGCTTTTTGGGCTCGGACTCGCCTTCGGTGCTTCGCTGGTGGCGCGTTTGGGAGCCGCTCAGCGGATGCCTTGGCACGGCCCGGCCTCCCCGCAAACCCAACCGACTCCGATCTGCCTTTCTCAAAAGGTGTTGAGGTTTAGGGCTTAGGGTTTAGGGCTTCGGGCCTAGGGCTTTTTTTAGGAGCTTGGGGTTTAGGGTTTAGGGCTTAGGGCTTAATTAAGGTTTGGGGTTTGGGGTTTCGGGTTTCGGGCTTAGGAGGTTATCTGCCCGGGGTTCCCTGTCACATCTTTATCCTTTTCTAGTTTCGGGAACGCTCCTACTCCAAGAGCAAGAGCGTTCGGAGTCTCTGGCATACGGACCAACTACACCAAATCTAGAGCTCAGGGTATGGATGCCTAGGCAGATTAACGTGAGGGAACTGCAAAGTCCGGAAACTCCCTACGGTGCAATTGCGGGGTGGTGATCGGCGAGGACATCCGACGCCGTAAAGCTGAAACCTTCAAACCTAGATCCTAAAGTCACTATTATAATCCCTCAAACTCGGCAACTGAAACGACCCCAAACCCGAAACCAGGACAGAGTGCCAATAGAAGGCAGCTGCTTTCGAGGATACGGCAACCGAGGACGCGTCCTGCCAAGCAAAGAATGGCTTTCAAGGGTCTTTACAAATCAGAGTCTTACTACATGATTACGAGGATCTCGCATCTTCAAAAACTCCCAAAGCGTCCGGAGGACTTGGGTTTCATGTTGGGGAGCTTGCATCCTTCCTCATCCAACATCAGACGAGGATCCGCAGTGCTTGACCTTTGGAACCATGAAACGCAATGTCCCAGTCTTCGGCTTAGAAGAGCTCTCAACCTAAGAACACCGAGCTCTGTTTCAAAGATCTCACATTCAGAACAGCCATCGAAGGCAATCATCGGATCGCCCGGACAGGTAGACATGCCTGTGCAAGGAGTCACCGTTCAACCTTCCTCGCACATGTCTGGCACGAACAGGCTTGCAATCTTGCAAGAGACGCTGAACGGCCACAAGGTCTCTAGTTTACCCCAAGCACACTCTGAAAAGATCTAAAGACATCTCTCGTGAAGCTGGCTGAATGATGCTTTTTTGTCCTTAAGCATGCTGTTGCGAAAACTCCTACGACTGCGGTCGAAACAAGCCTCTGGGACAGTGGAAGAAGCTCCGCATCAGCGTGACCACTCGATCAGCCGCCTCCCTATCCGACCCACATTCCCTTGCAGCACCCTCTACTAGGGCTATAGATTCATGCAGCAACTCGGGAAAGCATTGGTTCATCAGCCCCAGAGTGTACTTGTTCGTGATTCGGCGCAGGTGGGGGTCCGCATCCACTTCACGCAAAGTAGCATCCTCGGACGAAGGGCAGCGCCAATTCTCTTTCACGAAGTGCAACGTGGCCAGAACATGCGCCTGTGGTGTTCCAGTCGAGTCGAGTCGTCCTGACATGTGTACACACGCAGAGAAAGATGTGCTTTGGTTCAAGGTGCATCGTGCAGAACTGAAGGAGGGGTAAGGCTGCTTAGGGTCAAGAAGTTTAGGCTTCAGGGCTCTATGCAAATTGATTTACCGGACCTCGAGACTTGTTTAACACACTTTACACGAGGTATGAAGCATCGACTTCTGGTGCAGGGTCCTCTGTCTTCGGCGGCCAGCACCAGAAGCGGAATGTGCACGGAGATCAGGGGAGCCTTCTTCTTGCCACAGGTCTCACTTCCTCCGTCAGCTTCGTGCGCATGTGCACACGTAGACACACACACACACACCCCTGCGCGCACACACACACACACACACATAAGGGGGGATATGCCTGATCCGAACCCCCATGAGTGGACAGGTACCCAACCCCTTCCCCAACTCACAGAAGTCGTCCTCGAACGGGTGGCAGAGCTTCATTCCTGAGCATAAGGACAAAAACCCTCAATGATTGGGATAAGGTTTTGCGGTATGTTGTAGTCTGGCATTGTCAGGAATAACTTTGGGTAGTTATTCAGGCCTCCAATGGCCTCCATATTAACCTTCAGACATCCCAGAACGAGACTCCAGAACTTCAGCGCCCTCAGCACGAAGAAGGCATCCTTGTTCGACTCCGAGAGTTCCTGTAGCTTCGGGGCCAGGCGTTGGTGCAACACGGGCTGCCACACCTGGAAGAGGGGGGAGGGTGAGGTTTAAGGTTGAAGGGTGTAGGGCTTAGGGTTGAGCCTTTGGGACTTTTGGGTTTAGGGTTTAGGGTTTGGGGGGGGTCTGGGCTTGAGGCCCAGGCTTGAGTAATTCAGCGCTAGCCGCTAGCTTCTCCAACCATGCAAGCTCTCAGAAATTCTGCAGGTATCACGGAGGCGTTTAGGACTGAAAGCAGATGATGGTGTGGAGGATGAGGTGATGGTGGTGATGATGGTGGTGGTGATGATGGCCAAGGCGGCCATCATAGTCGTGCTGACGAAGGTGGCCACGGTAGCCATGCCGATGGCGAACGCGGTAAGTGCTGTGAAATTAGCTGCTGGTGTTGCTGTGGAGTTTTCATCAGCCGTGTCATCATTCTTGTTCCCAGCTTTACCACACCTACCTGCGTAGCTACTAGATTAGGTTACTACGACGACTGCAGCTACAGCTACTGCCATAATACTGCGATAGCGACTGCTGCTGCTGCTGGACTAGTACGACGACGACGACGACGACGACGACGACGACGACGACCGCGACCTCCACCACAACTATCACGCAGTACTGCGGGCCGTGCCTGCCGGCATGGATCCCACTGGTAGTCGCCCTCGAGGTCGGGCCTGTTGGTGACGGGGACCAGGTCGTAGTCCCGGTGGTAGTAGTCAATGAGGCCCACGGCAAAGTCTTTCCGCACCACGGTAGCCCGTGCGAGTCGTGAGTCCTCGCTTGCTTGCTGCTGCAGGTCCTTGAGCGCCCTGTGAACTGTCTCCACCATGTCACTTCCCCCATCCTTCACGTGCAAGAAGATGTCATGGTCTGAACCGGGAGTGTCTAGAAACATGCCAATGCTCCCCCCACGCGAGGTGTTGTGAATTCGTCCTGCGAGCTCCGGGTGCTTGCGAAGCGGACCCAGAATTTGCTGCCGAATCCGATGTGATCTCCCCTGTCCGTGGGATAAACCTTTGGCATGCAGGAGGGCGGCCAACATCTCCTGCGCAGTTGGGCCATCGGATTCCGGGCGCATCTTGTCAGGCTGCACAAGCCTGCGGTATTCAGCCACAACCATCGCCACCAAAACGTCACGTGGGAAGGGCTCCCCTCGGACCCAGCCCTGAATAACAGACTCGCTCATTCCGGCTGCATGGAGCAAAGCCTCAGCATCCTCGGCCGCAACAACATCAATCGCATCCTGCCCTGTCTCCACCTGTGGAAGATCGTACTCGAGCTTGTTGATGATCTTCCGCATGTGCCTGTCACTGCCCTTCAGCTTGATTACTCGTCGTCCTTTCAGTCCACGCCTGTTGATTTTCTCGCCCAACCGGCGCCAGTTGGCAAAGGTATCACGAACCAGTTCTTGAGGAGTCCTCCGTGGTGGCCACCTAACAACCTCTTTCATGCAAGGGGGAAACATCTTGCCATGTCGTTCCCCCAGACCTTCGCTCGATCCAGACATGTCCGAACCACAGTGCGACTCCTCATCCGCTTCTTTGGGCCCTTCGTCTCCTTCCTCTTCTTCCTCGTCCTCTCCCTCCTCCTCGTGCTCCTCCCCCTCGTCGCTGGCCAAGGTTTCTGAATCTTCGAAGCCTTCGTCGTCGTCTTCCATGGGTTGCCGGCCGGCTACCGCCCGGAGCAAGGTGTAAAGAACCGGGAGCCGAGCAAAGTCCGGCCCGAACAAACGCGCAGACTCCAGCAGAACTCCCATCGACGGCCAGGAGTCGAAGCTGACCACCCAAAGGAGCAGAGCCGCCTGCCGCTCTTTCGTGCAGCTGCTCGCTTGCCACTTGACCCTCCCACGCTTTCCAGGAGAGGAGATCCACCAAAGTGTCTGTCCGTCGATGGTCTTGCGTTTGCTGCAGCGGAAGCCCCCTTCCTTTGCGAGCCTGCGCCAGCCATCCGGCGGAACCTCCAGTGCGAAGACAGACGCACACGCATTCCTCAAGTGGGTCACCGTAGGGCTCAATTGCTCCAGCCGGAAGTATTCCAGCAAACACACCAGAAGCGATTTCGGTGGCTCCCTCAGAGAAGGCGAGAAAAGCAACTGCACAGACTGTTGGGTCCGAGATTCTTTCATGCTTCTGACCGACTCCTCAGGTTTCCTCCAATCCTTCAAGTTCCACTCCGTAGCCAGGTCACCACGTGCAGCCGCTACAATCACCACCAGATGTCCCTTCTCCAGTTCGGAAGCTAGGAGATGCAGGACCGCCTTTTCACTGCATCTCTTCTTCTGAAGCAGCTTGTGCTTCAGAACTTGCAATGACAATCGAAGCTTCCCTTCCATCATACCCTCCCAAAAGACGCTGCGCAAGTCCTCGTCTTCAACTGGACAATTCTGATCCGTAAGACCTTGCGCCGAGCAGCTCTGCTGTGATCTGGATGCCGCATGCGGAAGCTTGCGATGGATCTTTCGGCAAGCCTCTCCCAACTGGCAGACGCCTTTCTCGTGATCATGGCACAACTCACGAGCAAAGCTGCCGGCATAGCTTCTGTGGCAATGCTGGGCTGCTTGCGAACCTCTGGTAGGCAGTACATCCTCCGGCGTCAGCCCCACAACGCCCAAGCGTTTGCGCTCGCGGTACTCCAAACCCGCTGCCTTCCAGAAGGTCTTGTCAGCAAGGACGTGCAACACTGGCCCACCAAGCTGCACTCGAACAGCACCATTTCCAAATTCTCCCAGCTTGGGCTCACTGATGTCTTGCCTGTTCTTCAGATTGCTGTGACAAGCCCAGTGGGCGAGATCGTGGCAAAGCTGCAGAGACACGGCATCCTTGTCAGGTTGCTGGCCATAGTGAAACCTGTGGTGCTGTTGAACCCCAACCAAAAAGACTGAAGAACTTATAAAAAAGGCTGTATTTCTAGACTAAGAATGAAGATGAGCGACCCACAGCGAGCACGAACACACGAGGATGGCAACAACAGAACAGAACAACCAACCAGTGCAGGTGAGACTTGAAACATGTCTAGTAACATGGATTCTGCGAGGCTGCCGACGGAGAAGAAGCACCGGAGATTGACGCGCTGCAGGAAAGCGAAAGTAAAGTCCTCGTATTCGAAAAGGTCCTGCCGAGAAGCAAGCTCTTCCGGACACAGGATGTTGGCCATGGTCGCAGTACAAACGAGCATGACTTGCTGATCCGGCCAAATCGTGAGTCAATCTTATGGCTTCTTGAAAGTTTGAAAGTGGCAAAAGTGACCTAGTTACCCGAAGTTGAACCGCTTGTTCTGCCGCATGCTCGTCCTGGTTCGGCTGTGTTTTGCCTTTGAACCGAATGGTCCACGGCGTGATGCCCCCTTTCGACCAGCCTTGTCTGACCTTGGTCATGGCAAGCATGTTTTCTGGGAATCCCCTACACCCTGACCCGAAACCCTAAACATCCCACACAGTCTGGAGCGGATACGGCCGGGATCTTTCAGGGATATCAAGGACGCGGACGCAAGAAAGCTCTGCACACTCCTCAAAGCTAACACCAGATTGAACCTTGTAGCCGATAGGCACTCTAGGCTTCTTCTCAACAACAAACGCTTAATTACAATATCTTACAATAATGCTAGCCCAGGTGCTTCCGTGTCGGGCAGTTGCTCGGCCAGAGCCCTCCAACGCTCTTCACCCGCGCTCAAGCCCCAAGTGGCCTACTCGGACAGCAGGCGAGAAATGTGAACAACAGGCTAGTGTTCGACTTGCTCGTAGTCGGGTAGCACCAGGCAGCCCGTATAACCAACAGTACTTTGGCTACCGCTGCGAAGGGCTGTTCTTGCTACGTACACATGCCAGTACCAACCTCGCTAATGTGGCAGTCATTCCTTTGAGTAATAGTACTGCGCCACCATTGTTTCGAGCACCAACCATGACTAAGGCTATGAACATCACACAAACATGACTACAAATCTACAGATATTGCGATTTACGCCCACCGCCCACGATTGCTGTTAGTCCTACAACGTCTTTGAGATGCTGCCTCCGCTTCCTGCAGTGCATGGAAGCAATGTCGGTCTTCCTCTGGGGAGGCCTCCGACCCTGAACTCTGAAGCCACTGAACCCCTAAACCCCAAACCCTCAACCCTAAACCCCCAAACCCCCAGAAGCGGCCTTGCCGAAGCGCTGGAGATCTTGGGAGGTCGGAGTCCCATGCGAGAAATGCCGGAGGGTCACGCGGAGGAGCTCGGGAGTCCTCACTTGGCGTCAACTGGCATGGAGCTTGCGAGCAATGCCTGTAGTTCTTCTGCTACGAATGGCGGTAGTAGTTGGTGGTAGTAGTAGTGGTAGTGGTAGTAATAATAATCGTAGTAGTAGCAGCAGCAGTAGCAGCAGGAGTAGTAGTAGTAGTAGTAGTAGTAGTAGTAGTAGTAGTAGCAAGCAGTAAGCAGTACGTAGTAAGTAGCAAGTAGCAAGTACTCGGAATGGTAAGTAGTAGGTAGTAACTAGAGACCAG
>CAJNDV010032342.1:2500-31422 GCA_905221635.1 Symbiodinium sp. CCMP2456 | reverse complement strand
TAAAAATTGCAACTTTACCACACGTTTGGGCGCTCGACCACGCGAATCCATGGAGAGGGTTGCGCGTTGCGCCTCAAATGTTGCAACTTTACCACACGTTTGGGCGCTCGACCACGCGAATCCATGGAGAGGGTTGCATTCCCGATCGATGACATCGGTGCCACCCCGGCTTTAAAAAGAAAGAAAGATATACCGAGATGAGTCTCGAGGAGATGGTGGACTCGAGCCAAGTGTACGTCACTCTATGTACTATGCATATGCACTATGCACTTGACTCGATGCACTTGTGCACTTGACTCGATGTACTATGCACTTGACTCGATGTACTATGCACTTGACTCGATGTACTATGCACTTGACTCGATGTACTATGCACTTGACTCGATGTACTAATGAGCATTTGACTCGATGTACTAATGTGCATTTGACTCGATGTACTATGCACTTGACGCGATGTACTATGCACTTGACTCGATGTACTTGATCCTATGTAGTTATGAGAAGGGCTTCGCACGGAAGAACCCTTCGCGATGCTTTCGGGAAATCTGATGATGGCACCAACATCTCCAAGGACCCCGGCCCGAAGCTCATAGGCTGAGGAGTTCCGGTGCAGCTCGAAGCCAGGAAATGTCGAAGGCTCGGACTCGGAGGCCTTCGCGGAGTTAAGGTATCATTAATATTACATGCTATATTCTGTTCTACTTGTATTCTACTATACTATAACATGTCGCATCATATCATTTGGTCTCATGTTATAATCAGATATCGTAAGTTTTAGTATGTTGTAGTACAGTTTGTGCATACATGAATATGTATTTGTGTAGTATATGCATTGGTATGTATGTATGTATGTATGTATGTATGTATGTATGTATGTATATACATATCATAAACATAGACCATGTGTATATACATAGCACATAAATGCACCACAAATCGAGAGAGACCGTATACATCTGTGCATGGCATATATATATACACACACACCGCATGAAAGTGTATGTATGAATGTGTATGTATATATATATATATACATATGAATACATATATATATATATATATATGTATATATATATATATTTATTTATTTATAGATGTGTGTGCTGTAAGTAAGTAAGTAAGTAAGTATGTATGTATGTATGTATGTATGTATGTGCATGTGCGTGTGAGTGTGTATGTATGTACATGTAAACAATGTACTATACATGCACTACGATACATGATGCATATGTGTATACAGTATGTGTGTATATATACTGTGTATTTATACCTGAATACATGCATACATACATACATGCATACATACATACATGCATACATACACACGTACGTACATATATGTGTTATGGGTCTTTATGGGTCTGATGGGCGGTCTTTAGAGGAGGTCGAGACATTGCATCTGGGTTTAATTGTGGCTTCTTTTCGCATCTGGGGTCTCATTGTCGTCCGAGCTCCTGAGGTCCAGTAGCTCACTAGCAGGTTACGTGCGGCGTCAGAACTGTAACCTGTTACACTATTTCAGCGCAAGCGTTTGTGCTGCCACGATGCCGCCCATATCCGACTGTCATGGCAGTCGCTAGAGTAAGCCAGGCACAGCGCAGCAGCGTTACAGACTCGCCAGACGCCTCTCACAAACTTATATGTAAACGGTTAGAGCTAGGGTGATATAACTTGCAAAAATTTCCTTTTTCTGGGCACCGTGTCGTTGTGGCTCCGACATGGCTTTCGTTTGTAAGGTCCGCTCTTCGACAGTCATGGAACAGACGCCTTTCAAAGTCAGCTGGCAACACTGACGTTGGATAAACGCGATTGACCACAGACAGGGCCCGAGGTGGGAAGTCCCCGAGCGGTCTGAATTCGGGTTCCTTCGGACGTCGCATGCTGTCAATGAAACACCTGAAAAGGAACCGGAAGTGAAAACAACCAAGAGATAGTGTAAGGGCTGCTTTGGACGCACGCTTCCGTAAACCTTGTCGTACTCTGACGCTTTGGCGCTTGGGGCTGTAGGGCTTTCGGGCTCAAGGGTGAAGGGCTTCAAGGTTCAACTTGGTGTCTAAGGGATGAGCAACCACCGAACCAGCCTTCTCGCGATGTTCCCGTCTTCTGCACTTGCCACTGGGCCACCGTTCTGCTGAGGCCCCCCTCGGCGAGGAACCTCCGAAGCGAGCACCACAGCGGCAAAGAGGAAAAAAATTCCTTAAGAAAGATCCGAAGTATCAGAAGCGACAACACACAACACGAAACAGCGACACCATAACAACCAACAACCATCAAAGAAAACCCACCACCACGACCACCACCACCACCACCCTAGCACGGCTCCTGGAAGAAACACTGAAGGCCTGAAGGAGCCCTTTGCGAAAGCACCTACGAGATCCGGCCCAGGAGCCGAAAGGAAGCCTTGGGCCAGGGACTGGTGCAGGCGACCTCGCAGTCGAGGATAGAGCGGCGCCGTAATAGTAAATAATGACAACAGTGGCAGTAACAAGAACAGTAGTAACAACAAGAACAGCAATGATAATCATGGTGGTCAGACGGATATCAAGAGTGATGAGCACAAGAATAGCAATGATGACACCGTCAATAATTGTAATATGATAACAATGCTGGTAGTTGCGGCTATGATTATAGTATTCATAGACATGTTAACATTAGCACAAATAATGAAGCTAGCATCAGCAATGGTAACAATACTAGAAATAAAAACTAAAAAGCATAATAAGCATAATAGTCAGAACCATAATAGTAATAATAGCAATACTAATAATGATAATGATAATGAAAATGATAATGATAATGATAGTGATGATAATAGTTACAGTGATAATAATAGAAATACGAGTAACAACACTAACACTAGAAATGTCGATGATAATCATCATAATGTGACAACCATAACACACATAATAAGAAAGATAATAGTGAGGAGAAGAATAATAGTAAGAATAATAAAAAATGGTACTAATAGTAACACCGATAGTAACGGTAATTGTAACGCGATAGTCAGTACTAATCGTTTATAATCATGCTAATATCGATAACAACAATAATAACAATAATAGCACTACTAATAATAGCGATAATAATCATAATTAATGATAGAAATAATATCAGCAATAACTAACAGGTGGTAATACTAATTAACCAATAATCATGACAACAATACTAATAATTAAGAATATTAGGATTATTCAGAACTAATGGCAGAATAAGAATAAGAATAAGAGAAAGAAGAACAATAACACTAACAACGATAATAGGCTCGGCTTTTGGATTTGATCGTCAGGGTGAAAATGGAGAATTCGGGTTTCAACAGCTTTAAGTTGTGTTTCTATGGGGTTTTATGTAAGAGCTGGGCTTTGGGGGAACAGTATAATGTGTGTCAGGGTTGTTTCTTCGGCATGGCATGGGTGCATCCACGCGGTGTGTCAGCATCCAATCACAACCCCAAACTCCCAAACATCCTCCAAACCTCAAAAAGCACCCCAAAACCCTACCTACACCCCCAAATGCCATCATCCTCAATGGGCTAGGCACCTCCAGGGCGTAGCTCACCCCCTCGTGTGGTCGGAGCGGGGTATAGCCATTCGCCGACAGCCACAGGAACGCGAGTGCGCGAAGCATTCTCCAGAAGCACTGAAACTTTGAATCTTGGAGCCAGACGTCATGCGGCGCTAGGCTGCTAGGGCTCTTTGAAGCGACACAAGTCACTGTGAAGAAAGGTGTCTTTCTGAAGGTCGTGCTGGGCAAGTTTACAGGGCTCACGTCTCGGTCTGGAAGGAGGTTCAGCGAGATTCTGGCACCCGAATGGCGAGGAAGAAAACAGAAAACAGGTCGGAACGAGCCTGGTCGCTGAGCGCGGAGACCAGCTTCAACTGGGCATGGTCTGTAAATCTAGGAGATCAATAATTACACTAAGGCTTTGGATATGCTACTGCAGAGTTATACAGAGACTACACAGCAATACCGCCTGTCTAAACCCATAACCTGTAGCACAATCCAGACCCTCGTACCCGAGGTTGCAGGCATATACACCTTACCCATCCAACGCGCACTCCCCGAATTCCGCCTGAAAGTCCAAGAAGTCCCGCACCCTAAAGCCGCAGCCCTCAAGTGCAAGTGGGAGGAGGGATGCAGGCCTTGAATGACGACGAAAACGCCTCAGAGGCAGAGGAGCGCTCCACACATCGAAACGATTCGGGTTGAAGAGTTGGGGCATACTGTGTACTACCAGAACAAGATACTGTAAGTATACAGGGACTACGAGATACTGTACGCCAATTATTCAGACCTCTAGCCCACGAGAACTTCAGGGCCAACCAAACCCAAAACAGCGAGCCAGCAACAGCCCTTCTTCCAGCTCAAAGGAACCCAGGACTCTGAAGCACCAAAGCCCAACGACCCTAGACTCGAAAGCCTACAATCAAAAAGAACCCGAGACCCTAAACATGCGAAGTGAAGCCACAAATTGCGAAAAAACAAAAAACAAACATACGAAATCCCGGCCTGAAGCTCGCGGGGGACCTGCTGGATGTCACCTGCACCAAGACCGCTAAACCACGCGGATCGAACAGTCGCGGGTCATCAGTCTAGGAGCCTTAATTAATTAGAAGTGGGTTTTGGGGCTCAATATATTAGTAGAATTACAATAAGGAGCCCCCCAAATAGTATTGGTAACTGTTTAGGCCCCTGCATTAGCCGAACGCCGACGGACAACCCACACCCTTGCGGCCCTTGCGGTCTTTTGCAACAGTCAAAGATCTGGAGCCCTGAAGCATTAGTCAGCGAGAGGACGCCCTGAGGCCCACGGGAGTAACGGCCACCTGCAGGCACCTTTTCTAGGATGTGCTCCAGAGCCTTAGTAGCTCGTTGCGCACATGACAGCCTGCACCTGCAACATCCCTAAACCCTACCGCAAGGCATGTAATGACTAGAACAGGGCTTCAGCGAAAAAGTCGAATGTAAATATAGGGACTACATAGGCACGATGCTGCTAACCTACCCTATACCCTCGACCCTGAACCTCGAGTCTGAGTCTCACTTCCCGGAAGCACTCCCCATCTAAGAAGCGGAATCTCCGGATGCGGGAATCTCTTGAACTTGAAACCCTACGGTTTAGGATTTAGGGTTTCGGGGTTAGGATGTAGGGTCTCTTGAATGTCGAGCCCTAACCCACAAACTCTAAACTTTAGAACCCTAAACCCCTGAACTTTGAATCCTAGAACACTCTGCCCTGAACATCTAACAGTCCTAAACCCCCAGCCCAAGCTCTGAATCCAAACCCTAATGTAGGCACCTGAATAATTGCAACATGCTTGTCGTGTACATGTATGCAGGAAACATAAACACGAAATGTAAGAAGACGACGCTGCTACTCATTTGGTGAAGAGCGAGGCGATGCCAAAAGGTCAAAATGAAGTGAATTGAAGCAAAACAAAAGATAAACGAAGTGCATTCTTTACCCATAGGCCCCATAGTACTGTAGTTCCTTGTTTGGGGTTACCTTTTAGGATTCTATGTATGAACCCCAAAAGGGAACTATTTTAGGGCCTATGGGTACCTTATTCTGCATATTCGGACCCCCTATGCCTCTGCCGGATCTTCACTGCCTAAACCCTCAACCCTCAACCCTAAACCCAAAACCCTAAACCCTAAACCCCCCCCCTGAGGGTTCGACGGCATGCGCCCGGCCGAAGCTGAATCGATCTGCCCAGGGAGAGAAGCTCAAAGATCCAAGCGGTTTAGGGTTTAGGGGTTTTGGGGCTTTAGCTTTAGGGGTTTTGGGACTTTAGGGGCTTTAGGGCCTTTAGGGGCTTTAGGGGCTTTAGGGGCTTTAGGGGTTTTGGGGCTTTAGGGGCTTTAGGGGCTTTAGGGGCTTTAGGGGTTGAGGGGTTGAGGGTTTAGGGTGGCAACGCAAACTCAAAGCCAATCCAGTGCAGAGTTCTTTTTTCGCGCCGGCTCAGGCTGCGTCTCTGCCCTGACGTGGCTGACGCCATTTGGCCGCCATGCGCCGTCAGCCTACAAGTGGGTCCCTGTTTAGGAATATATCTGGCAGATGAAGGTGCTAATGCCCTGGTATCTGTGGCTTAACACCAAGTTCCTTGACAAGAGCCCGGCAGAAGTGTCAAAGTGGGTGGCTGTGAAAAGCGAGGCCCCTTCTCCAGCCTGGGCCGAACACACTTTCCTGAACTGCTTGCGAGGCCAGAGTGTCAAGAGGTGAACCCTCAGGTGTTAGGGGGCCTGCAGGCCCTGAACCCTACAGCCCCAACCACTCAAAGCGGGGTTACCGGCTCGCTTCGGTAGGAGCGCGGGCACGGCTCCGTATCATCACAGGAGGCGCTCTCCAGGACCTGCCATGCTCTTCGTCGGACCATGGGCTTAGGATTTGGGGTTTAGGCTTTTTGAGGTTTAGGCTTTTGGGGGTTTTAAGGTTCAAGGTTCTGGGTTTCGCACCATGTCAGACTGCAAAAAACACTAGACACCGTCTGAGCACGTCCCTTCATCTGACAGTTCCATCAACTTTGGCAGGGCGCCCAAAAGGTGTAAGGGAGCCTACTTCCGACCACCCTCCGATCCTTCAACTATAACTGCTATACTATGTCATTATGCGATAATATACCCCACCAAGCCCCACCAGAAGCTGCCTTCCAAGTTGAGGGAGCGGTTGCACTGAGAGCTGGACTAGGCAGCTTTACGCGACACTTTCTCAGTTTAGAGGTTAGGATCTACTGCAGGGGCCTTAGGGTTTAGGCTTCTGTGCATATTCTATTATAACTGCATAGGCACTACAAGGGGATACTTTACAGCCCTCCCTTGGTCAGAGCCAGAACCGGGAATCAACACCGAGCCCAAACCTGAAATTCCAAACCCCTCTGGGCCTTGCACCCTAACCCTAAACCCTAAATCCTAAACCCTGAACCCTGAACCCTGAAACCCCCTGACAACTGAAACCTAGACCCGAACCGCCCGAAACCCCCGAAGCCCTGAACCGACGCTGTGGAAAGTGAAGCCGGGAGCTCCTGACGGATCGCCTTGGGGGGAGGTGGGCTTCGGCCGCTGGGGCTCAGGGCTTCGGGCTTCGGGTTTAAGGGGTTTGGGTTTCGGGGCTCAGGGTGCGATAAAGGGCTTACTCTGAACCCCGGAGAGTCGGAACTAGTACTGCATTCCTACACTGCACTTAAGGGATCTTAAGGGCATGAGGATATGGATCTTCCAACTTTCTGCCCGGGTTGGCTTCCTGTGCCTGGCACATGTTTGAGGGAGCTTAGGCTTCTTGCTTCAGGTTTCGGGGCTTTGGCATGCTGATTGAGAGCTCAGGACTCCGGGTTCTTCAATAAAGAGCGGGCACCTGTGACGACCACGAGACAAGCAGCAGCTGCGGCGGCAGCAGCCCAATACTGACCCTTGCTCGCCTGTGAAAACCCTGAACTGCACCCTTCAACCCCTGAAGATCTCGACCAGTGCCCGGCATCTGGGACCGGGAGACTCCTAAACCCCTCAGCCTCAGCCCGAGACAAGCCTCAACCCCGAACCCCGAAGCCCCAAATAAAACCCCCAAACCTTACACAAAATGCGGCCCTCAACCGTCGACCCCAAACCCCTTAGACCCCGACCCTAAACACCGAAACAAGTGCCCTAAAAGAACCCGCCCCAAGAGCTCTTGGCCGGAAGAAGCTGAGCCGAGGGCTCTCCGGGGCCTCGGTGAGTAAGGATAGGCTTTTTTCCCGGGCCTTCGACACCTCTCTGCCTTTTTGGCTTCGGACTAGGTCTTCCTTCGCTCCAGAAGTCGGGTCTTTTGGATTTAGGGGTTTAGGGCTCACGGCGTAGGCTTAGGAAGCTTGTGACAGCGACAGACAGCAACCGGGGATTGAGGCGGTATTCTCTCTTGTTCGAAGTAGGATGGAAGCCGGGGCAGAACTGCTACGCGAATGCGCATGTCAGCAGGAAGAGCTCTGACAGTGTCACTACGAGTGGTAAGAACCCTTGGCAACATAACCTGGGAGACAGCGGAGGAGGAGACGACTCTGCATCCGATTAAGCCTGAGAAACGTCTCATGCCTCTGTAAACCCTGCATCGCGCACTCGGTCACCTCTGCCAGTCCAAAGAATGAGGTAGTGGAGATTGGGAGGAAACAGGTACTTGCTGTTTATACAGAGGAAGACAACGTACCAGCACCAGGAAGGAGCATAACCTCTCTCAACACTTACCAGGGAAGATCCCCGCCACATCGAAGCCCGCAAAGCACAAACCGGGCACGGCATGGCACAGCCTGAGCCCGTGGCTGGCAGCAAACGGTGTGCTCAGCCTGGTAAGCAGGCGGGAGAGAGGAGAAAACCAGATCGTTTCTGCGCGAAGCCTCTTCTATCACGTGACGGCCTGTCCCATAGTTTGCCCTAAACCTTCCCGAGAGCCTACCCCCAATTCAGCATGCAACGCTTTACCTCCCACCCTAATCTTGAACCCTAAACCATGAAGCCTCAACCCTGAATTTTAGCCACCCCTAATTTGTAGCCCTTCTCACAGCAACCCTCCAAACTAGAGCCCAAACCCCATACCGGCTCGGTATCCTCCTCGGCTTCTTCTGGCACCACGGCCCGAGCAATGGGAACTCCGGGCCTCTGTAAACCAGTCGGCCCACAGAAATCTTTGTGGGCTCGGGGTTTAGGAAGTTTAGGGTTTAAGGTTTGAGGTTCAGGGTTTTGGGTTTTGGGCTTAGGGTTTGGGGTTCGATTGGGCTTGAGGGCTTGGGAGTGTTGGGTTTTTTTTGGCTGTAGGATTCCAGGACCAAAGACTTAAAGAGAACGAGTCGAAAATAAGTAGCCATACCGTTCGCGAGTCCTAAAGCCCCTGGAAGATTTGCACCTCGACTCAAGAACCCCCCCTTTGCCGGCTCGGACCGCAACCTTGCAAAAGCCCCTGGGCTCTGCGGACCCCTGTTCTGCTATCCTTCGCTGCGCGATCAACATCTTACATTCAAGACAACTCCCGAATTGCGGTCCCACACGAGGAGTTCCCAACATCAGGCCTTGGAACCACTGGGCAAAGAGCATCCGTCTTGACACCAAACCCAACAGACGACCCAGAGGACGAAACTGTGAATAATACTGCTGGTACCCACAAATCGGATCATGCAACTAGTAATACTGATCGTGGCAACAATGTCGGTCATATCTGCGGCAATAAACAATACTGTCACATGGTAATAATCACCCAACCGCCCCAAGGTCTCTCTTTGAGTGTCCGAGCTCCTTCATGGCTTTCTTTAAGAGCTCCAGGTAGTCTGCACCCATGGCCAACGACCCAGGGACCTGATCGTGAAGATGGATGGGGTCGTACTGTCATTGTTTGGGTTCACGAAGTCGTCGGAGTGGTGCAAATCACCAAACATTGCGGCAGCATTAGAAAGGGTAACTTCGTCAAAGTGGTAGGGGTAGTAGCAGTAGTAGTACTTGTTGTTGTTGTGGTCGTCGTCGTGGCCCTAGTTCTAGTAGTAGTCTTCGCCTTCGCGCAGTCGCAGTCCTAGTCGTAGTCGCAGTGCAGTGGCAGTGGCAGTAGCAGTGGCAGTGGCAGTAGTAGCCTTCGCCGTCGCCGTCGCTGTCGCCGTCGTATGGTCGTAGTATGTGGAGATGCTGGTGGTGCTAGTGTCCTCAGTAGTATGGAAGGCACAAGAGAAACACAGTCAGACAACCGTCGTAATGACAGCGATAAGGAACAACAATGCAATCCTCGTAATCACAGCAAATGCAGCAAACCTGGGCGCTACTCATTCATGCAGCTTTCCCGGCCCTAATGACACAAAACATGGCCATGCAACATGTAGAGCCTGCGGCCATCGAGGAGAAAAGCAAGAAGCCTTATCACGCTGATGATGAAGATGAACTTCATAAGCCCATAGTTCCACTCAGCACCGTCAGTCGAAAACCACGCACAACTTTCGTTATCGCGTTTATCATTGCTAGCACATGCTTGCTGGATTATTGCTCTCTTAGGTTCTTGCACCATCTCTGTTCAAAATACTGAACTTGAAACTACCCTAAACCCTAAACCCTAAACGGCCCTAAACCCTTGGCACTCGCATGTTCCGGAAGACCCCCGGCCCCCGGCCCCACCTCTCGCCGGGAGCCCGGGGCAGATGGCTCCTGCTGCGCGAGATCTAAGCCTCTTGGCCTCCTCAAGGATACCCTAACCCCCCCAAATGGGCCCCAGGTACCTACTATATAAGGCCTTAGCGGCTCTAGTACCCTATATAGTAGGTACCTGGGGGGTTAGGGATAAGTACGATCGTTATGTTCTAGTGTTATACAGTAGAATATAGCACAATATCGTAGAAAAGTAGTGTAGAAAAGAAGTAGTAGAATATCGTATCCTATAGTATCAGTATCAGTATAAGCCGTGATTAACACGGTATCATCATGACAAAAACTGTGAATTTGATGAGCCCTGGTGTTCCTCCTACTATTGACACTCCCCTTATGTCCGCTGCCTGCCGCTGCTGAATTGCGGGGTCAAGAACCAGCGGTATGATTCGTTTTAAGAAGCGCATGAGCATAGACACTAGAATTGCTAGTGCCATTGCAAACAGCAGCACAAGCACCGTCGAACATTGCTTAGCTATGCAAGCATCGTATACATTATTGTCATTACGGATCTTATCGCTGCTGGACCCGTCGAAATCAACAAAAAAACCACAAACCATCCAAAGACGCAAAGCATCCGAAAAACAAAAAAAAAATGTCTCCACAGCCCATGCACCTAATCTCCGGAATCTTCTAAAACAACCCAGATGCGAAAAAAAGAAGCCTGTGCCCAACAGCTCCTGGGGAAGGCCTCGCCAGTCCGCCTCATGAGCCGCCTCCACTGGGCTTGGCTTGGGAGACTTGACTTTGGGTTTGCAGTCCAGGGGTTTCGGGGTTTGACGTTTATGGTCTAGGCGCTTCGTGGAATTTGTGGATTAGGAATCTAAGGCTCATGGTTTAGGGCCTGGCGGGTGTAGGGTTTAGGGTTTGGGGCTCTAGCTGGCGACTGGGATACACCCGACATAACCCCATAAACCCTATGTAACCGCCTTCGATGAAGCCTTTATACCACCATTTAACCCTGGCGCCTCCGCCTGAGCGAAGCGGTAGAGGGTCAAGATCTCCTCATCGGTGAGTTTCAGGACCTGAAAAGCATTCAAAAGGGTTGGGGATTTAGGCTTTAGGGTCTAGGGTAGGGGTTTCGGGTTTAGGATTTAGGGTTTGAGGCTTGGTGCTTAGAACTTTCGAGATTTAGGCTCTTTCGGAACGCCGTTTTTGTGCACTGCCCCAGGAGTCCTGTGCTTCTGAACTCGCCTTGCGAGAGGTAGGGTTTAGGATTTAATGTAGGGGCCCTCTTAATTAGGATAGGGTTTTGGGGGGGGGCCTTTACAGCACACTTATTATAATAAGGAACCCTCGAAATAATGTAGATAATGATTCAGGCCCCGATATGAGGGTTTTTCTATGCCGCTTTCCCGTCAGCAAATACCTCCAGAGAGCCGAGGGATTGGTGAAGCACTCCCTGCCGGGATTCATACCACCTAAACCACCAATTGGCAGGGTTTCGGATTTCGGGTTATTCAGGATCCATCTGCTTTACGAGGAGTTCTTTATGGGGCTTTTCTACGGTTGATAAGGGTTCAGGGTTTAGAACTATTACTTCCGGGGGTGTATGGTTTTTTGGGCGGTTTCAGGGTTTAGGATTTAGACCATTTCACCAAGCATTGAGGGGCAAGAGCCACGACACGCGAATTCAGAAGCTTCTAGCAATGGCTGCGCACACCGAACCTAACTCAAGCTTCACCAAACATCACGCTGTTTGTTTGGTTCCTCCAAGAGTTCGACATGTGTGGCACGACACAATCTCTGCGAGAAATCGGCGATCAGGTGCAGCAACTAAGTCTCCTAATGCCAATTTCGCCACAAGCACCCTGCAGCAACAATAGTTTTAGTATATCCCGGCAAAATGCAAGTACTGCGTACATCAAATAATTTGTAGAGGAAGCACGCGAGAAGTCCTGACATTCACTGCTCTGAACCTGGTCACGGTCACCTGAACCCTGAACCGCAAGGTTGAAAGCTCGAAACTGGCCTGTAATCCTAAACCCTGCACAAGCCCAATGCGCTCAAGCCCTAAGCCCTTCACATGGTGCGCCTTGCGAGCAGCGCTTGGCGAAGGCTCCGGCTCCACCTCCTCCAAGCATCTTGCCTCGGGACCACGCGTTTCAGGGCGCCTTCAAGGTTCAGGGTTTCTGGTAAACGGAGCGCACGACAGCAAAAAGCAAGCAAAAACTCAGAGCGCTCCGGCTGCCGCTTCAGGATTAAGTCCGGCACAAGGTCTTGGGCACATCCAGCGATAGCTGCACTAGAATTGCACAATTGTAAAAGGATTGCGCGAGCTGCAGAACGATTCTGAAAATAGATTTGGCTACTAATACTGACGCCTCCAGTTCAGGATCGGTGGAGGAGGAGAAGGAATCTACAAAGATACGAGGTTATGGTGCGATCGTCGCAGTCAGGCATAGACATGGCCTTGATTAAGTAGAAAAATATCGAAAACGGAACTACCCCGAACCTTAGCCCTACACCCCAAGCCCGAAACCCCAAACCTCAAACACCCTCAGCTCGTCTCGCCTGCTTGGGAGATGCTGCCACCCCAGCGGCTGCATCCGCAGACTGGGCTGGCGGTTCGGTTAGTTACGCGGCCCAGAGCTTGAGGCGGGAAGAACTCTACAGGGTTTCTTTGACAGAAGGGGTCCCTTGGTGGGCATGCTTGTTTTGGACTTGAAAGTCTCGCCTGTGTCCAGATGTCACCACCATCCTCGTTGGCTGTACTTTGATACTCACAATAAGTTTTTATCAAGGATCATCGTGATGGTGACGGTACTGTAGTGGTGATGAAGACGAAGAAGGTGATGATGCCGAGGATGATGCTGATGCGCACTGATTTCTCACTGTCTTACACATCTGTCGCATTATGTTCACTACTGCCACAACGCCGCCGAGCCAGACATCCCTGGCCCTGCCAGCTCTTTATGAAAAAACCCTGAATCCCAATGACTAAACCCAGACCTCAAGGAAAAAACAAACAATGCAAAGGGCTAAATCCAGATCCGGAGAAGAAAGCTCCAAAACCCCTAAATCGCCCAAACCCTAAACCCTAAACCCCTAAACCCCTAAACCCCTAAACCCCAAACCCTAACACCTCAAAACTTCGGCGTGGGAGCTCCCCCAGACCGCTGCCCTGGGATCATCGGCTGCCACAGGGAGGACCTGGGAAGCCCGGTGGCTGTGGCTTAGGGAGGACCTCTAGGGCTTTGGGGGCTCCTTTAAGGGATCTAGAGGAGGCTCCCTTGCTAGGAAGGGGTCTAGGGCTTCGGGCTGAGAGTCGGGTGTCGATTTCAGGAGTTAGGGTTTAGGGCTTAGGATTCGGAGTTCAGGGCTTAGGGTTCAGGGCCCAAACGCCACCCTCATGCACTCCGTTCTCATCGCGTCTGCATCCAGTTCCCCAACACCAGCCAAACGCTCAACATCCCGAGAAGAGTACTCCGCTGCATAGGCTTCTCGTGTGCCGATGGGAAGAATTCATGAGGAGCAAAAGAACACGAAACTGCAAGATCGTCATCAGGGTGTCAAACAAACTGTTTTGGAGCGCAAACTCCGAAGACCCGGACCTTTACGAACTTGAAGCCCTAACCTGACGACAAAAGCTAGCCCGTGCCTCAATCCTAAAGGCCTAAAGTTATGCTTGAAGCCCAAAGCCTAGACATCTCAAAGCGCTGGATCCCAGACCGTACTAAAGCCGAAAGCCCAGCTTGAGTGGCACACTCTTCATGCTTGGAGGGCCGAGAGCCATGGTGGAAAGAGTGTGTTGCTCTTGGGGGCTTCAGGAGCTGGCGTTTAAGGAATTCTTGAAGGGAAGTTCGGGGCTTCGTGGAAGCTCAGGGATTTACGGCGCTTGATGCTTGAGCTGCCTTTCGGTAAAGTAGAGCTGTGGCTGCAGGTATCAGGTCCAGCGGCTGGGGCTGTTGGATTGGCTGTGATCTCGTTCGAACATCTGGCTCCGGGACTCCTAGGAGTTCAGGTGGTGAAGGTGGTGGTTAGAGTCGAAATGGGCTTAGACTGCATGGTGCTGGGCCTGCACTTCTCAGGATGCAGGCTTCGAGCCGTGCAGACCAGTCGGGCAGGCTGCAGCCACCAGTACTGTCTGTCAGAGGGTGGCACTGGTTCCACTCCTACTACTCCTACTACTACTATTACTACTACGACGACGACGACTACTACTACTACTGCTACTACGACGACGACGACGGCGACGAATGATACTAGTGGTAGAAACTCGTCCCCGAAAGCCGTGCAACGCGGATCTCGGCCTGAGGAGGGCGACCGCGGCTCGAAGCCTTTCGAGTGGGGACCTCGCCAGCTGGAGCTTTGGTGAGAGAGGGACATGTCTTTTTGTACGGTTTGTTTTGTCTCATAATGTTATGTCATGTTTCATACTTTATTGTTCGTTTTTATGTTTTATAGACGAGTTGCATCAGGGTTTCGGAGGGTTTAGGCGTGTAAAGGTGCTAGCCGACTCCTCGGCCCCCGGCTGTCCGGGATGTCGCTGGGTTTCAGGAGGCCCTGCGATCTGGAGATGCGCGGTGTGACTTCGCCACCAAGCCGACGAGTCAAAGAAAAAACACGTGGACTGTGTGATCGCCGTAGATGTAAGTCAGAACGGAAACATGGACAAGCAGAATCGACATAATGCACCGCTGCTACTGGTATCACCGACTATCGTCAGCAGCAGCATCAGCATCAGCAGAATCCAAGATGACCGTCATGTCCCCACAAACTACCGAGCTGCGGGCCTCAAGGCTCTCGCCGCCCAGCTTGCCTGGTTCCCAAGTCCCTAAGCCCTATGTAATGTGTATAAATACATATATATATATATACACGTATGTATATATATATATATATATGCATATGTATATTTCATATTTATTTACACACACACACACATATATATATATATATATATATATGTATATATATATATATATATAGACCTAATGAGTCGAACTCAAGGTTTCGGACATAGGGCTTAGGGCTTCGAGGGATCGGGACCACGAAAGAAGAGGAAGGGGAAGGCCGAGGCACGTCGTGAAAGTGCCGATTTCGAATTTATGATGTCTTGAAACGAATGTTAATGATGATGACGACGATAACGATGACGATAACGATGGCGGTGATGACGACGACGAAGACGACGATGATGATGATGATGATGCTGGAGACGGCGGCGGTTGCTAGTTGTTGAGTGATTCTTGCGACCGCTACATGACGAGGTCTAGTGACGGTGGTGGCGATGGGTGGTCGTGATGGTGGTTGTGATGGGGGTGGTGGTGGCACCGGCAGCGGTCGTGTTGCTGGCGGTCATGATGTTGCTGAAGAGAGGCATCATTCAGAATTTTGCTGAGGATAATGGAGACGATGATTCCGGCGATGAGCGTGGAGATTGGAGATCGCGATAGAAGCAGGATGAGAGGACAAAGCTTCAAATGCACTGATCCCGCAAGCTTACTATGGACATCGCACGGGCCTTGCTTCTTCGGATTCGCGGCCTCAACCTTCGTTCGTGTAGGGCTGAAGGGCGTAGGGAACTGAGGGAGAGGTCGACAGCTGTAGCGAGTAAGTTCCCCTGACGCCTCAGAAGCAGGCATTCGAACGTAAAACTTGAAGTGCGCAATGCACGTCGGATGGATGCAGGCCCATCAAGGAGACCAGGTTGGCGAACAGAGTGCTAAGTGGGCCTCATCCCGTGCCAAGATATCGGAACCCCGAATCTAAGGCAGACCCTGTGACGTCCTAGTGTGGTCCCTACTTTCCCCTGAGGTCGACAACTCGAACATCGGAACTGACAAGACTGGGGCGCAGGTTACGCAGAATGGGTGGAAGCCATAGAAGCCCCACATGACAAGAACGGGAGAAGAAGACGACCAAGTGCTGAAGACTAGATGGGGAAGATTTCTGTTACGGTCTTCCCATACAGCAAGCACTTACTTAAAAAAGATGCACGACACTGTCAACAAGACGAGGCTGGCACCGCGAGCAGCAGCAGAGGAAGAGCAGATGCCCATAGCCGCCAGCTGTGCCTGTATAATTATACGTAGAGTCATGACTACAGTAGTGACTACAGTTCAGAACAAAGATCACGAGATTCGCGGAGAACGACAATTAGGCTACTTGGTACACCAATGAGAAATCTGAAAAAAGACAATAAGGATAAGAGAATGTCGTCATGCTGTGCTGGTACTAGCGAAGGAATGACAGCCACTGTAGACTTTAACGAGAACAAGAGTCATGGTGGTGATGGCAGCTATCGTAGAGTAAACACCAGAAAGTTGGACACCGGATTGCGACCAATTAGAGCTGACATTCCCAATACATGCTTCTGAAGGATTGAGACTATTTCGTTTCCAACTTTTGGGCTTCTAATGTAGCGTTCTGCACTCCCGGCAAATACTGTACAGATACCAGCAGCGGCATTGACGAGAGGGACTCAGCGGGAACGGCTCTGTGGACGGCACTTACCGGCATGGGCCAGGTAGCTACTTGTACCGGTGTGGAAGCAGGCGGACAGCAGTTCAGGCAGAGAAGACATGCTACAGATTGAACATCGCCAGCAGCGACCATGTTGGACGACCAATGGTGATGCACGGCATTGTTGATGCTTCCTGCTGCCATCCAATCATTGTAGTACTCAGTTATCACGATGAGAAAAGAGTACATGCTTCGATTCACATTTGAATAGCTACACATGTACATCATCAATCGAGAAGGGAAGACAAGCAGGACGAGACCAGTTAAGATCAAGCGTGCAAAGAAATTCCACTAAAATAAACCAGAAACAAAACATACATTAACCAAACAGCAACCGGAAGAAGACATAACAAAAAAACACAAGGAGCAAACACATGTTCTCACAAGCCACGATCACAAGAGAGCGAGCAAGGGCAAGTGTCGGAGCATGGCCTACCAACTCGCTCAACCGCACAGCTTACATCATGACAATAGCAAGAGCTGTAGAAGCTCCAAGACCCAGCCACGAAACATGCATCCGATGAAGATGAGGTGGCTGTTCTCGTCGTCGTCGTCGTCGTCGCAGAAATAGTAACAGCAGCAGCAGCAGCAGCAGCAGCAGGAGGAGGAGTAGTAGTAGTAGTAGTAGTAGTCGTAGTAGTAGTAGTAGTAGTAGTAGTAGTAGTAGCAGCAGTAGTAGTAGTAGCAGTTGTAGCAGCAGCAGCAGCAACAGCAACAGTAACAGTAGTAGTAGTAGTAGTAGTTGTTGTTGTTGTTGTTGCTGTTGTTGTTGTTGTTGTTGTAGTTGTTGTTGCTGTTGTTGTTGTTGTTGTTGCTGCGGCTGCTGCTGGACTACTGCTCGCTGTAGACACGCACTGGTAACGGTTCTGAGGGTAAGTTGTTAATCAACATCCATGCCAATAGCAATAGAGGTAATAGCAACTACGATTCAACGGTAGTAGCCACTGATTGTTGCTAGCAGCCGAGGGGCCTAAACCCCGCCTTAAACTCGTAAGCCCGTAAAGCCTATCCCGAAACTCTTGAACCCTAGGTTCAAACCTCCGAACCGTAAAAGTTGCTGGCTGCCAAATGGTTCCGCTAATCGACCAAAACCACCACCCGCTACTCTCCGTTCTGAACCTCGAACTTTAGAGGTTTACGGTTTAGGAGTGATGTTTTCCGACTCAGGAAGACCAAGCCAAAAAAAAGCTCAAGACTCTCAATCTTGCCGAAATAGGAAAATGAGGAAGCGACCAACCCAGCGCCATGGCGCGGGCTTCTGAACCAATAAGTGACTGTGTTGGCGACAAGGGAGATCGGGTTGTCCTTTGCTGCAGGGAAGGGAGATTTTGACGTGAATGCACGCCTGCGGGTCGGCTTGTGTTTTGCCAAGTGGCTGGTACCTAGAACCCCTAAACCCTAAACCCTAAACCAACCATGTTTGTTCTCTCTCAAACGTATCTGTAGACGGTATACGAATGTCAGTCTCATCAGTCCTGGTCAACAGCTGTGAGCCCAAGCCCTGCTGAGGGCCAAAGCAGCGCTGCACGGCAACCACAAGCTCTGTAGTAAGCAGGGTGCAAAGCATCATCATGTTGTGACAGAGAGGAACGACCAGTCGTGTGGGCAATGCCAACCATAAGCAGAAGTCTAATCGAAGTATGACTACTGACTACTGCTCAACTAATCTACAATTGCCTGTACTTCTGCCCCTGACAACAAAATTCATAAGCGACTATAAAAACGAACGAGACCTTATACGACCCTAGAACCTTATACGGCCAATTGCGTAGCGCCCATGATCCGGAGAAGCGACAACGCGAGCTTTTGCCAACAGCTCGGGCTCTTGTCAACTTCACGGGCTCGGGTTTTTGACCGACTGGGGCAGCCTGGAAAGGGTTTCATAGGGTTTACTCGGGGGATAAAGGGGGTCTTGAAAGAGTTCGGGGCAAACTTCAAATTTTTGCAAGGGTTTTATAGGGCTAGCTGCAAGGTTTTTGACGGGTTACACAAGTTTACCTAGGGTTTTAAGCTTTACGTGGGCCTTACAACACAGGCTTTATGAAGGGCTACAGAAGCAAGCGTTCTATTTGTTACGAGAAAGCCACCACCCCAACTCCCACCACCGCCGCCTCGACCCAAGCACAAGAGCGACGATGGCGATGGCCGTGGCACCGATGGCACCGATGAAGATGATGACAAGCATGACGATGAGCACAACCAAAGGTATTGCAGCAAAACGACCAGAAGTGGACAACCCACTGGATATGGAATGCTAAACCACACCGTATGTGTCCGGATGGAAGACGCGGCCTTGCAGTTTCTGAGAGATTTCCGCACGGCGTGGAATACCTCAAAAAACAAAACCCTTTGTTTACGCCAGTGATGAAAGCCCTTGATCAACATGTCGTAGTTAATGTCCTAACTGCCGCACAGCCTCATGAACCCAACAGAAACATAGCTTCAAACAACACATACATTAACGTCAGCATCCGACAATAGCGGTACAAAGAGGCATTTATTTAGGTACGTCGATGGATGGCTGCCCCGCCCTGACCTGGCCGAGGTGAGACGTGACAGCGCTGTGCTCAGCGCCGTGCTGTGTGTACAAGCCGTGTCATGCCTGGCTGTGTCTTTGCTCTTAAAACTCCCAGTCCACGAAAACATCTGCCACGGGTGTCGGCATGACTTCATCGACTCGGGGGTGTGCCTTCCGTACGAGAGCCACCCAACATTAGGCCGTCGACCCCTCGTTTGAGGGGGGAAAAACATGGCCGGGGATTCCTTGCGGGGTCGGGGGTGGTGGCAAGAGCTGGTTTGGGTGAAGGCAGTCGCAGGAGAAGTATCGGGTGGGGATGCGACATGCGGCGGCCGAGAACAGAGAAATCTCAAAACAATAATGTCTCATGCTAGGCCGTGGCGGCTGCGACGTACTTATTTAGGCATAGCTGGCAGGTGCTCGACCGTCCTTAAGACCATCGACAATGCTTTTGCTGCGGGAGGTCTGATTGTGTAGGGTGCACCCGAGCTGAGGTAAGGCGATTTCCATATTGGGTGTGGAAACCCCGATGGTGAGAAGATTCTGGTGAAAAGAGAAGCGCACAAGAAGCGGCTTTGCATGCAGAAGCCCAGCCGAGTCGTTCTACAAATCTTGCCAACCATCCCACCCAAACCAAGATGCTGCACCACAAAATCCTGGCTGCTGGTAGAGTGGGTTCGGCGGGAATAAACAGACCAATACTACATGACTACGTATACATACATAGAATATAGATGTTAGTGGTATGCACACGAGATGATTGGCTTGTCGCCTTTCCAAATGCATTCCGAAGGTGAGGCTTTGAAATCGAGTCAGTGTTCAAGATTTGGTGACACAGGGCTAAGCGTTTTGGACGGCTTGGGACCTTTACAGAAGTTCACACTGCAGGTGTAACTCCGGCGAATGAGGCTTCGGGCTCACGGATTGGAGACAAAGTCAACCCTAAACCCGGAATCTTGGACCCAGCACTGCCGGGCTGCTGACTTGAGGGTGAGACGGATGTGGACAGCTACTCGAGCGCATGAACTTGTGTCTCTGCACATAGCGCCCGACGGCAACTCGCAACATTACTCGCGAACTTTTGAAGCTGACTCTACAACCTTACATTCGACGACTCCCCTGCCGCCTCTCAACCTAAGGTTCTAGTATAGTATACGGGCCAAATAGTTAGGATTTGAACATGGGGTATCTTGTTACACAATTCTTACGACTCTCTAAGACTTCTTCGCGGTCAGGAGGTAGGCTCTGCCGGTTGCGGCAGGGACTCTCTCGCAGAGTGTGCTTCTCTCAGACAGGCGTGCAAGACACGAATGGCATTTGCCAAATCTTCTGCCTCGCATAGAATAGTACTAGTCTCGAATAGATAATATCAATAATAATAGTAAATATGCTAATTGTAATGTGAGCCGGTTATTGGTGGTGCCAAAAATCCAAGGCAAAAAAACTCTGCGCGCTTTCCTTTCATCATGGCTTGTCATACCCTGTTCGACGCTTGACTGTTACCCGCCAGACCGCTGAAGACTCTACGAAATCGCTGCAAAAGCTGCTACGCAGCTTAGAATCTGACATCCCCTTCGCTTGGAGGCTCAGTCTTCGGGGGCTTGGGTCAAGAAGAACTCCTAGGAGTACCCAAAGCATCTCATGATTTTGAGCCCACGCTCCAGTCCATCAGCCGCGTCGTCTGTACACGTTGCAGCCTGCAGACCTGTCCACTCGAGGGCGATTATCAGCCAACAACGCCCACATGCTTGGGACAAACACATCACGACTTGCGTGCACTACGGCACCTAGTCGTGGAGGAGCAAACGCGCCTGCCAAGATCCTATGGTCTGGTTCAGGCACGTGGCGGCCAGTCTCACCGTGCTCTGCCACACCTCGTCCTTCACATCCCCGCTTTCGACATCCACGTGCTGGTGTATCCATGTTGTCCAAGGCTTGGTCTGGCACGACTCTTCCCGAAGCAACATCAGCTGCAATCCCAGCCAGTTGAGGCCATGACCATCCTTGTTATCTGACCAGAAGCGGTCCCGACCACATTTCATGCATGGCTGTCCCAGGTGCAAATTTCACCCGAAGCACCTGAAACATTCCCACCATGTTGCTGCCAAAGCCTCCATAGCTCCAGTCTGCCTGCCCCTCTCCCTGCAAGCCTCGCTTCTTTTCGAAGGCTTCGGATCCCGAGAGGTGCCGAAACTCGGCGGCCCTTGGCATAGGCAGGCCTCTGCATTCCCAAAGCAGTGGGTCTCTCCGGGGCGCAGGGGGGCTTCCAGACACAGCTCCTCTGTCAGGGGATAGAAGTTCCCCAGGAACTCAGCTTGACAGAGCCTGTCCCAGTCTTAGTCTTCCGCTCTGTCCGGATAATAGAATGCAATGACACCTACATTCCCGAAACCCAGCATGCAAGACTTCCAGCGTAGCCAGGCCATCCGCAGTTCCCGGCTCCGAGTCCGAGTCCTTCAAGGCACTGCGCCGCCACCAGGTCCGTAGGATCCAGCGGGGCGGTAGGAGCTGGTAAGCTGTGGCGAGAGCCGCAAGAAGGACTAGTGGCTGCCCAAAACGTCATCATCGCTTTTTCCTAGACACGGTACAGTACAGTAGGAGGTGCTGAGAAGTGGTGTGCGGACACTGGAAGTCTGTGATGTGCACGCCATAGAGTGCTGTTCCTTTAGGCGTGAGAACTGGAGGTGTGTCGGAAAGTGGGGTGTTGCAACGGCTGGAGCGGCCATTCAAAAAGACGGAAGCATGCCCGGTAGTCGAACATTACTGGCACAACAGTACTATGAATTTTGCGACCACCGAAGTAGTTTAAAAAATGGTCGCGAAAAGCACAACAATCAACATCATCTCGGACATCAACACGCGCGTTAGCATGATGGCTGCAGTGCCAATGGTATGGGAAGGTCCCGCGAAAGTTTCCGAACGAAGGCGACGACCGGAAAAGAAGCACCGGGAACGAGAAATCCGAGAAATAAAGAAACTCTCTTTGCAAGATCCTTTAAACGCTTCTGCCTTTTGAGGTCTGTTTGATCGGGTGGGAAAACTACTAAGCACCACCGCCAGCATCATCACCATCGTCATCATCATGATAATCACCCTCACAATAAGCACGATCGTGAACACTACAACAAGTTGTCAATAAGATCAGACCAGGAGGCTCAAACAACAAAACGGACCATCATCACAAAAGGCAATCAGGAAAGTGCCGATGCAGGTGCATGATCCTCCCTTTGCAAATGCTATCGAGCAGTGGCGATCATGACCGCCGTGTTTTTTTTAGCGAGTCTTCAGCAAAGGTACTGCACACCTTTAGGACACACCACAACTTCTTGGAGCCCCCATGTATGAATTTGCGTGTGTGTGTGTATATATATATATATATATGTGTGTGTGTGTGTGTGTTTATGTGTGTAAGTATGTGTATATATATGTAGAGAGAGACAGATATTCATACATCCTAGAAACTTACCGTCTGAACAATACCCCCACAAGCCTGCTCGAACTATGTCAAGACCCAGCGAAGGTAAGACTCCAGCGCCCCGAGCCTTCTACTGGAGATCCTCCTGCGCCGCAGAGACCGCCTAGAACGAAGCGCGCCAGAGTAAGATGGCGCCGTCTAATGTGACAAAATACAGTATAGTATAATATGATACGTTATAATAATATAGTGCGTCAGGAGTTACGGCTAGGGGATTAGGGCTTAGAATCGAGGGTAGAGGGTTTGAGTGGAGTATGACACCCTAAAGCCTAGACCCTACACAACGGGGCCATCGGGAAGGTACGGCTAGGTTTTCGGTAGGTTTGCGAACTTGGGGTTTCAGGTTTTTCTCTACTATGCTCCTCTGTGGAATCCTGATTAATCATATTTCACAACCCTTTGGATACGTAATGACTGCTTGATCCAATACTTGGCAGGGAACCGTGACTTAAGATGCCCTTCAATTCGACCGGGTAGCGCCGACTGGATCATCTAGACCCGGCTGATTGTTGCTACAGGTACCAGACTAGCTGCTCATGTTCTTGAGAGTTCATGCTCTTCCCGGATTTCGTCGTCGTTCGGTGGCTTCAAGTAGCAGTGGCCGTTTCCGAACTCTGACGCAGACCGGGACGACAGCTACAGCTATCATTTTCGGTGCCCAGTAACACCATATGTATTACAAAAACCACCGTGGTGTGCTCCGACTTGCTCGTACAAGACCACTCGCAAATGCAGAACTTCCACTCGCGGGCTGCCTGCTGCGGAAACTTGCTCTGCATCAGCGGCGAGTTATCTCGGAAGAAGCCTGGCGGGAAAGCAACATAAACCTTCCTCATAGTCGGTCCTAATTAACGTCCCGTATAGCAACCCTGCAACATCCGCATCTTTCAGACTTTTGGGCAAAGGGCCGTCGGCAGCTCGCATGTGTACCCTTTTCTTTTCTTACTAACTTCAACCAGTACGATTTCTACGACTTCGAGAACGACGACGACCGACACAACCAAAGACTATGGAAATCAAAGTAGAAGTTATGAGAACGCGCCCAATACGCACTAAAGATGATCTTGCATGCTTTTGGGAGTATAGAGCGCAGGGCCCAACAATCGGCTTCAGCGATCACAGCCCTTGACAGTATTCTGAACGAAATCGCCGGAGCTCAATCTTTCTTGGGTGGTTTATGCCTGTTGTGCTTGAGAAGTACTGGTTGCGGTGTCTGCACTGACATGCTGACACATCTTGCCTGGGCGTCCGAACTGCAGTCGGTACCTCGGCAACTCGCTTGCAAAATCTTTCCCGAGCCTCGGGCATCACAGCCCTTCGGCTTTAGGCTTCAGCATCCCAAACACATACTCTTTCTGGGAGCCCCGGAAGAGCAGTCAGCTTAGGCCAAGCAAGAAGGCTTAAAACCCTCAAGCCCAAATGCCCTTAGCCCCTAACGCTGCACTCCAAACGCTTCCCACTCTCACCCAAGTGCGGTGTAGCTGCGAGGTGGGTACCTGGGCATAGCTGCCGGAGGGCCACCAGTTGGCCCCAGAGCCTTGCGTGGGTCGGCTAGTTCAAGATCTTGGTCCAATTCTGGTCTCAAGACTCCTTGGGGCAGCTGGTTTGAGCAGTGCTGTTTGTTTCACGGCCAGGTTGTTGACAGTGAAGATGAAAGTGGCGCGATGACGCTGACACTGACGACGAGTAAGATGAACGTATCGCAGTTATCCGTCCTGTCGCGCCATCTTTATGTCGGGTCCCACGGCCTTTTGTACTTTGGGACAGGATCAATCCCGCCAACGTTTTCATCCTGGAAGACTGCGGGGCCAAAGAACCGAACATCGGAATCCCTGGACCCTCAATGCACAGTAATAGCATCACATTCGAGTCCCTTTGTAATTTATACTGCTATACTGCTATACTAGAATGTACCCATAACTCTGTTTAAAATATCTCAGAACTGCTGACGTCGACAGAAGGCTACTAGTAGTGCTTGCTCAGGAAGGTACCCGAACCAACTCTCTACAATCCAAGGCAGCGCAACTGAAGCTCACAGAAATTCAGAAAGCACAATCGTAAGTGAGCAGATTGAGTTAGGCAATGCGAGAAAGATCCAAGCAACATGATCATGGATACATGGCAGTTTCAGCCAAGAGGGCACCTTAATGTGGACCGTCATGACGTCGGATCCACCATGTAACGAACTCCAAAGGGTGAACCCTAAGCCTCCACACATGAAGCCTTAAACCCGGAAGCCCATGATGAAGCCCAGCCCAACACCGTTGGCATTCAAAGACACCAAAAACGGGCTCTCCAAGCGGCCCTGGCTGCGGAATCCAGTGCCTTCGCCTTTCAATAAGAGGAGTGTTTGGGGTTGAGGGTTTAGAAAAACCAGCACGAGCAGTCGAAGACTCAAAATTGTTCGATTCCTTGAGGTGCTAATTCATTTGCTCGCACTTTTGGCCTTACGGTCCTTTACATGTTAGATGACCTTAGTGTTCAAAGGCCTCTGTCTTGCGAGGTATGGGGCAGTTGCACCGCGCCTGTGAAGGGGAAGGAGATCATGTTCGCCTGCGCATCACTCGAAACTCTTCTCGGAAGCCACTGGGTTGGAAGAAAGCCTGAACTCCAGGGCTCTTAAACCCCAACCCTCGCTATTTCCACGGCCATGGAGGGCCCGCGACATCTGAAAGCGAACAAGCAACTAAGCCAAAAAGAAAGCTACAACTCACCCCAAGACGCGCCACCAAAACCCGTCCAAAGGAGGAAGCCGGCAAGTCATGCTCCCCAAAGTCAAAGATCCTTATGACCGGGCTGCAAGGATAGGGCAGTGGAGTCTCACGAAGTCCCTTCGTAAGTCCCGGCCGAGGCAGGCCCTCACCCACTCTCCCCATCCAAGCCTTCTTCAGCTTGCTGAGCTGCGCGGTGTTTAGGCGGTCCCTGTCAGGCTCAACTTCCCTCAACCCCTATGGCATGGCCAGGGGCTCAGGGCTTCTAGGTAGGATTTGCCAGCATCGCAATGCGACTATCTCAAGCCTTGCGATGTAACAGACCTTGGTTTGATTTGCTTTGGCTTTGGCTTCTTGCGCCCCCTGCCAAGACGGCAGATTCACAGGAGCTTAATACTGGGGCCTTAATAATGAGAATAGGGTTTTGAGGTATATTATACTATGAATATAAGAAGGAACCCCCACGATAGTTACATGCTCGCAGTCGCGTTTCAACTCCCTGCATCTCTCTACGACGCCAAGTCCATCTATCCAGGCTTTCTCTCTCTCTCCCGCGCACGGCATCACTAGCATGATACATTAGGTAGGTCTCTCCTGTTCTTCCTTGCACCTGCTGCTACCGCTCTGCTTTTGCTACCTGGCTACTGTGATTTTCATTCCAATCATGAGGTTCATCCGGCACCACCATGCCATGTCTCCTTGATATTGCCCGTGCCCATGACCACTACCAGCCATCGAGTCATCCCTCCCTGCCATTCTGCCCATGTAGTGAGTCCAACTCCCTCCGAAACCGAGCGGCTTGTGCTCACGCTGCATGTTCTTGGGGACCTGGGCCCATCAGACGAAAACTCGGAAGATATGCAGGGATAGAAATGGCAGTGGAACTGTAGGCACCTTTTTGTAAAGACAACGATAGCAAGACTGATATGCATGCGCGCAGGAATAGGTACAGGGCAAGAGCAAGATGGCCAAATTGCCATCAACAACACGAGACCAAAGAAGCCGAGTGCTAGCCATGCAGTGAAACAGCGCGGGGCGTCCATCCGTAAGCGTCAACATCATGAAAAGCAGAGGGGGACTGCAGGTCTGTGAACGTTCAACAGAAGAGCAAGCCTTGTGCTGGTGGAACGTGGAAGCTTCCGCAACACAATTCGTCCAAATGCAAGAACTGCGGCCGCGGCAAAGTAAGAGAAGTGGGCGTCTTCCAGCTTTTTGATGACCGGGTTGCGCTGAGAGCACAGGCTGGATGGGCTATGCTAGTTAGGGATTAGGATTGTAGTGTAGTGGATTTGGGAGGTTTGGACTTGTAGTACCGTAAGGAGTCATGTTGCCATTAAGGCTACCTCTTTTCTCATCAGCTCTAATCTGCAGGGTCGGTGGCGGTTGCCGGCTCCAGGCACAAGCGGGAGAGTTTGGGCCAAGGGCTTTGAGTGGTGGCGACGCTTGCGAGCACTCTCCGCATGACGACGGCGACGACCCCAACACTTCCAGTCCAACCTTGCGGGTATGGTTAATACCGTTGCTTTCCAACCTGTCCTGCTGTTCTGCGGCTGAAGCGGGATCTTTCACACCATGAGCCCCGAAAGACAAGACCGACCTCAGAGAGCTTAGGCGGCGCTTCGCTGCGCCGTGCGATGGTGGGCAGCGAGAAGGTCTGCGTCAGAGCACTGCAGGGACTATTCCGAGACCGCTGTGGCACTCAGTGCGGTTCGGCAACATCGCATTTGGCAGTTGTCATCGCGATCGTGATGATGATGATGATGATGATGATGGTGATGCTGATGATGATGAGGAGGAGGAGGATGGCGATGATGATGATGACGATGATGATGGTGATGATGACGATGATGATGACGATGATGGTCATGGGTGATGATGAGGATGAAGATGACGACGGCGAAAATTATGACGATGACGATGATGATGGTGATGACGATGACGATGACAATGATGATGATGGTGATGGTGATTGTGATGATGATGCTGATGACGACGACGACGACGATGATGATGATGCTGTTGATGCTGCTGAAGACGGCGACGATGATGATGATGATGATGATGATGATGATGACGATGACGATGGTGGTGGCGATGATGACGATAACGATGATGATGATGATGATGATGATGATGGTGGTGGTGGTGGTGCTGATGGTGGTGATGATGGTGGTGATGGTGATGACGGTGGTGCTGATGATCATGGTCATGGCAATGGTGAAGACTACGAATAACGCTGTGCTTCTTCGCTGGTTGCGGTTCCGTAGTGTCATCTTTAAACATGTTGTCGGCCTTACAGCGGTTAAGTTCTAGAGCTTCGGCGCAACGCAAGATCCAGCACCATGAAGATCAGGTCTTCAGTTGGGTCATGCCTTCTAGCGACACCAGGGTCATGGAGGCTCGGCCATCTGTGTTGCTTTGGTACATGAACTGGTTTCTCAGGTATCTATTCCTGCTTTTTGGTGGAGCGGTATGTTGCCAGGTGCGTGCAAGGCTTCGGGGGATGCATGATGATGGTGATGACGATGGCGCTGCTTATAATGATGATGCTGCCGCTGGTGTTGACGATGTTGTTGACGACGCTGGTGGTGGTGACGGTGAGGACTGTGATAGCGATGTCGACGACTGAAACTAGCATACTAGTAAGATGCAACAGCAATTGCTGGCAGAAAAACCTGGTCCAACCGCGGTTGTTAAAAGCATCAAAGCAGCAGCAACCACCACCACCACCACCACCACCACTACCAGCACCGTGCCCTGCACCACCAACACCACTACGACCGCTACCACCACCACCACCACCACCATCACCATACCACCACCCCACGGCTACAACCGTGACAATCAAGAACACAACGAATGTAAAAGAACATTGCGGGACACATATGTGGTTGTAAGACAATGGGCAAACAACGAACTTGTGCTTAGACGCAACACTACCAACGACAACAGCACAGCTGCGACAGCAACGTTATCTCAGCGATACTTGCTACAGTGTAGTAACATAGCCGTATGTAATGGTACAGCAGCCTAATACAAGAAGAGAAAAAGCGATACAGAAACGTAGGCTGTTCGTCCGCCAGAAACGTTGAAAAAATGGGATCCTGCCCATCATAAATGTAAGCCACGTCAGATTCCCACGAGTGATAGCCATCAGCTCTGCAAAGCCTTGGCCAACGACTGCGGCTTGCTCGGCGACAAGGTAGCTTTGGCCACCGGCGAGTTGTAGGTCCTGCATGTTTTTGGATGGTGCAGCAGCCGGTGGCACGAAATCAGGGACTTAAGTTGTTGCGGCCCCGGGGATGTGGGCTTCCGGGTACACATGCAAACGCGCCCGTTACACACATGTACAGGAGCACCCTTCACGTGCATGGAGAGCACATGAGTGTGTTCCTTTGTATGAGCTCGTTTAAATACTAAGAGAACGATGACGAAAGGATTGCATAGACAGACATGCAGTCAAAGGTATGCAGCTAGATAGATAAATAGATAGATAGATAGATAGATAGACAGATAGAAGGATAGAAGGATAGATAGATAGGTAGAAGGATAGATAGATAGATAGATAGATAGATAGAAGGATAGACGGCAGATAGACAGAGAGAGGGATGAT
>CAJNDV010032341.1:0-41683 GCA_905221635.1 Symbiodinium sp. CCMP2456 | reverse complement strand
TACTAGCTTGTCTCGCCGACATAATCACAGACATGGAACACACACCTAGCTATCTGGATCTGGTTGCGTCGCAAACAGAATTCAAAGTGTAGCGTGCTCTTTCTCGGAAATGTCGTCACATTTCTCACAGATCCTGGTCCTAGTGTCCAGTTAAATATCTTTTTCAGTTGCTCGCCTTCTTGTTGACCGCAGGCCCACGCATGCCCACGCCATCCCGCGCGATCGCGAATGACGGGTAGTGGATGTGGCCGGTGTCGACAGGTTTTCCAAGGGATTATCTGGCTGGCAAGGGCTTGTCGTCGCCCCACGAAAGCCTTCGAGGAATGTTTGAAGCACGCCACAAGCTACGTACTCGTCTCCGCCTCACCACACCTTGTTGGCTCTCCTCCACACACTAAGCCGAAGGATGCCACAGGAGGGCCCAGGAGCTGAGACGCGACTTAGGGCTTCATGCGTCTCCTGCCGTAGATCTCATCTTGCCCCAAAGCCCCGCAAAACCAAGCTCGAAAGGTACAGTGCCAGCCTGGCCACCCCGATACCTTGAAAATTCTTGGCGGAGCGTCATGGAACACTTTAGACTCTGGACTCTCACCTGTGATTCCTAATGTCGCTAGGGACGAAGAGGTGGGAAGCTGAAACGGAGCTGACGTGACCCTAAACCGCAGTGAAGCAGAAAGCGTTGCTCTTTTTGCACTGCGCGGAGAGAGGGTGTAAAGTCGAAGAAGTCCATGTAATCCTCCTGAGACACAGTCTTCATTTGGTGCCATGCAAAGTGGGCTCTGCTCAACGCACTGAACACCAACAAGTCTCAAGCATCGGGGGCGGGACTGGCACTCCACACTACAACCTGCATCACCGGGTCACCCTGTGGCGGGAACACGCACGCACAGCACCACCGCGGAAACGCCGAGTGCGCCTGCCGCGCCTCGTGCTCGGTAGCCACATGAATCGAACGTCACAACCCCGGTGTTACCCTGCAATTCGCGAAAATACTCGTATGACTGGGGGAGTAACACTTGCATTACCAGATGCCTACAACTGTACGGACGAAACGGCTGCAGAAACCTTCTCGCAACCCAGATGCCAGCGAGGGCCACGTCTCCGCCTCGGGATGTGTCGACGCAAGGACCGACTTGAACTTCTGAAAGGGCTTTGTGGATCGAGCTCCGGGTTCCAGAGTTTGTGCTTCGCACTTCCAGAGCCCGCGAGTAAACAATGCCTTTTTTGCGGCAAGCAAGCCTTTGTTGGGGCCCCTTCCCGCATCTCCTACCCCCGGTGCATGACCTCGCCGCCATCATCACCATAACGATGGCAAGGATATGCTAACGGATAACTAACACAATGACAGCCTGCGGAGGCAAGTGCAATCGCGGTGCTACTGGTACCACAAGATTGCTCCTGTTGCTGCTGTTCCAGCGAATAACAGGGCTTCAGAGCTACAAGGGAGGACTGGTGAGCATTTTACTCTGGAGGGTTGGAGCCTCAGATGAGGGTTTCAGAAAATAGGGGACCCTAATATAGTACCCCAAATAATAGGATTCTTATTATAAGGACCCCAAAACAAGGTACCCCCCAATTTCGGAAACTCCCAGATGCTTCGGAAAAACCAGCTCCCAGGGCCCCCACATCGCGAGCATAAACGATGAAGCCACGCTCTCCAATCCTGCCAAGAACCCGTCGCTCCATTCTCCAAGAGAGAGACCCTACAGGAAACCGTACCAAGGAGACCCTACAGGAAACTGTACCAGGGTTTAGGGTTTACACTCTCACAACTCGGACAAGCCAGGCGAGGATCCATGTGCGACAGTCGGCGTGAAAACATCAGGGTTTAGGGTTTAGGGTTTAGGGTTTTCTCTCTGCAGGAAACCGTACCAGGGACTGGGCTTCGGAAGGTCTCCTGTGTCCCGAAGTCACATCTGTCAAACGAACAGACCACTGCCCGGGCACTGGATCTCGCAGATTGTCCACGAACATGCTGAAACCTGCAACCACAGGCTTTGAACCCCCTCCCCCCTTCCGATTTTCTCCATGTGCTGCAAGATCCCGTGGTCAAAAGGTGGCACCTTTCGGGATCTTCCCGCCGGACTGGCGCTGCAAGTGCCCGCCCAGGTACCAATGAATGGCGACCTGCCATCACACGGCATGTTCTTTCGATCCACGCCGGCACTTCGGGTTTAGGAACATTTGCTTCAACCTCATCGGCTGAGTCCGACTGCGAACACTTAAGGCAAGCTTGCTATGCACAAACCCCGTCAGTTAAAAGCTCCAGGAATTATCACCCACCCCTCAATTCAAAAGACTCGATCCCGAGAACTCAATACTAAACCCCATCCCCGATGACTAAAAGCCGCGAGGTTTTGAAGCCAATTACCGTTTTATATGTCTGTTTGAAAGGTAGAGACCCGGATCGACCCACAGCCCTTCCAAAGTCGCAAAGGGCGCAAGGGTGGCCGGGGACCCCCACCTCAATAGTCAACCGTGCCGGCCGGGGGGTTATCAGCTTAGCAAGCTTATATCAGATGTTCATGTTCCTGCTGGCGTCTTGTCCAGTTTGTAACCAGATTCGAAAAAACTTTCCGTCGATGCAGCAGCACATGGCTCTGATGTGGTGCCGTCTGAGCACCAACTTCCCCCCAAACAGAAACTTCAAGAGGCTTCCCTCTTTCCTGCTGCGCTCGCCACTCTGCAGAAGAACCCACAGCTCCGAAATACGCACATGGAACGTGCGGAATCTCGCGTCGCCTCGCCCTCAAATCCCACATTGTTCAGGTATGAGACGAGGCTCGCCTCAGAGCCGGATTCGGGTCAGATTTGCATCGCTTCAGACCAGGCGCTAGGGCTGTAAATTAGCGGTCATAGGGACGGCTAACGCTGATGCATACCGGTGCCCACAAGATCCTGTAAGGATGCCTATGGTAAGCCACAAAGACAGTCTCTACATTTACGGCTTCATGCCCGGCGCGCACTCACCACCTTAGGAGCTTAAAGGCTTACACCCTACCTGCTTGAAGCTTGAAGGGCCAGCGGCGTTGGGGCAGTCACTGGCGTCGATCAGTGAGACGTCACCGCGGAACTGGTACGCATCCTGCTTTATCTCGTGCGTTATAGAGGTGTAGTACAGGGACTCGGGCGCCGGGCTCAAACATCTAGAGTCTTGAGGGCGTGTGGCTCAAGGAACAACTCTTGCGCTCCAGCCGACCGCTGGAACTTCAGGTTCTAGGCATGTCACCTTCGTCCATGAATAAGAGGCAAATTAAAACGAGTCGAAGCTTGCCGATCTGCGGCCAGCGGTTTCTTGACGGCTTTTGGCAGGATTCGCAGTCCCAGCATCGTTTGTCTTACCACTCTCGGCTCGGCAATTGATTCACCCCTGCCAGTGCATCAGCCGGTGCAAGGAGCCGGGACGCCCCGCAGCGTTTTGAACCCTGCAGTGGCATCTTTGTTTCTCTTGCCTCGTCCCATCCGCAGCCAACGCGCAGTGCTACCACAGGCGGTAAGACCTCCCTGGCTGGCAAGCATAGGCACTTGTGACTGTGTCCATGGATGTAGCTCCGTTCGGGGTCTTCATATGTTACACCACATGAAAAGTTCGATCTCCCGACTTGAAAGCAAAGTGGTTCAAGACCATCGTGTCTTGACAGTCTCGCAGCAAGAGCAGGCAATCGGTGATGTTGACGACCAAATGCTAACCAAGCCGCATCAACAAAAGCTTGAAGGCCGCTTCACAAAAACGAAGGACCCTACGAACCTAGTCAGAGCCTGAACGTCCTTAAGGCTAGTGGCCTTCAATGCATGCATGCATGCATGCATTCATGTATATCATACATACATGATTAAGTCTATGTCTATACATATAATTACAACTTGGAGGACCCTCAACAAGAGGTGACCCCCCCCCCCCCTTTTTGGGGACCCCGACCTCGGCAGCGCCTCCCGCCGGGCCAGGGCGGCGCGCTCCGTCAGAAGCAGGGACCCGGCCGCCCGAGCGCGGCGCAGCGAAGGGCTGGGGCCTCCTTTTTTTTGGCCAGAACGGTAGACATGTTCGGGTTTTGGGGTACATTATACTATACTAATGATAAGGAGCCCCCAAAATAGTGTAGGTATTTTTTCGGCTGCTATATAAGGGTTCCTTGTAGGGCAAGGGATTATGGCGAAGTGCAGTCTTCTCGGGCATGATTAGCCCCATTCACAAGCATCATATGAAATAAAAGCTATGGAGATGTCTCTCAGTTTAGGAAAGATTCAAACTGGTATTTGAGTGTGTTGGTCAGCTTCATGCGAAGGCCACTTGGCAGTGATGAAATAAACACCACCATGCTTGTGGCACGTGGGTTGGAGCGTCGCCCAAAGCTGTGCCGGCAAGCCACCAACTCTAGCCCAAGAACACCAAGCCCCAGTCGTGCCCGTGAACCTTTCTGACTGCAGGCCTCCTTGTGGAGTTCCCATGAGCCGGACCCGCATGCATCTCGGCGCCAAATGCGCCGAAACCGCGACGGCATGCCGGACTTCGGCACCCTCCAGGGCCAATGAATCAGCAAGCTGTCGCTTGTACACCACTCTCACATCTCGGAGCCATACATGCTCACGAGCCTCCGGCAGAAGCTGTGTGAACAAGCCGTTTCTCGTGAATTTCAGCTGTCAATGATCTTGAGTAATGTTCGAACCAAGCCCAGGCCCTACAATGCTCCAAAAATCCAGAGACCGCCCCCTTTTTTCCTCATCGGGCCTGCAGTTCCGTACCGAGGGCGCGCGACAGCGGCCACGGGATTCGGGCTGCGAGCCACCTGGTAAAGGACAACCGCTGCATAGACTGGGTTTGAGGGGGATGTAATTAGGGCTATTTGGGGCTCCGGTTTGAGTGGCCGCCTAGCGGGCCTAGCTACATCGCACCCTACAAGCCTTCCATCTCGGCTGCGGCGGGTGATGGCAGCCTGCGGGCATCTTCAATTCTGAATTCCACGACTTCAAAACAGCCCAGTCTCGGCTAACATTGCTTGGACCTAGTAGGGCCGCGCCGGGGCCTCCAGGGATGCACGTAAGGCGGAAGAGCCCGGCTGCGCAGCGTCGATCTCGAGCGAAGGCGAAGAAGGCGGAGGCTGGGTGCCGTTCGTCGGGGGATGGCCAGGGGTTCTGTCGGGCCGTGAGACGGCGACTGCCCAGCAGATAAAACGGGACAGAACCCGCGGCAGTCGTTGCCAGACAGCAGGAGAGATGTTGGAACTGCACACGTTCCAAGATTTATATAAGTAATTTTAAACCCCGCCCACCTTCCGCACGAACCATGGCTTCTCTTTGGCGATATCGGGCAGGTGGGTGACGTTGAGTCGCCTCCGTCAGACGATTGCTGAGCTACTTGCTCATTGACTGCGGATGGGGATGGTAGACTTATGGGTAGGATGCTTGCTGTGGTACCGCGCGTCATTGCCGGAGAAGCGTCAGAATAGCTCCAAAAAGCAACATGGCCAGCTCGTCGAACCCTAGCTCCAAGAAAGCTCGTTTGTTCCATAGCTCTCGTGATCCCTGCAGATTCAGGCCCAAACCCAAGTCTAAAATCATCATGGACCGCCCCTCATAACGCCTCCAAACAGCCTCTTTTCAAATTCTTACCGGACTCCTATCCAACCCAGAGAAGCGCCACAGAAACGAACGATGATCCCTTCAAGAACCGCGGTTCATCCCTAGCCGTTAACACTCAGTCCTCAGGAAAGCTACGCGCACCCTCGTAGAACTTTCATAGTCTCTAGAGATCTCTCCTGGACGCCCCTGTCAAGATCCCGTCTCGCATCCACAGATCCTTTCAATTCATATATGGGCCCCCTGATGGTACCCTTTTGGGGCCGAGCCCACATAAGATCGGCTATAGTACCCGTTCGGAGCCGTAAAACCTTTCGAATCCGGATCCCTTCGGCCTCGGACTCTGGAAAGGAAAGTCGCTTTGAGGCGAAGTGCGCCAGGGAGCATCGTACAAGTCCAGGTACCTCGGGCAGCTTCGTTCCCTTCGAGGTCTTTGGGAGCTTTAGCCTTTCAGGATTTAGGGTTGTGGGAGCTCTAGGGTCTTGAGCACGGAGAAGGCTTAGAGATGGGCTGAACTTAGGGATGCTGGACTAGCGACTAGCTCCGCAAGTTCGAGACGGGCCCCTGGGACTGGGGGGATTGAGATACAACACTGGTCATTGCAACATGTGAAAAAATGCTTCTACCACTCAGGCCGACTGCAACTCGATTTCCGGAAGCAGGGTTCCCCTGCAGGCCAATTGATTATGACCTGTGGGTAAGGGTAAATGATAAATGATTTGCCGTAGTCACACCAATCACAAGAGTCGCCAGAATACACCAGGAGGCAGGAACTCGTGCCGCAGCAGGGTGTTGCAGAAAGGCGACGTGAGAAGCAGCGTCTGAAAGAAGGTCTCCTCCCCGCGGTGCTGTTTCGTAAACGCAGGCGGTGTTAAAGCTTCTGCTAGGCCGCCCGAGCCCGGCTTCTCCTCGGGAATGCTGAGAGAGCCGAGGTCGTCATACAGCCTGGTTCCCGAACTTGTCGGCTCTACTCCGCCCCCTTTGCTCTGTTGCATGGTAGGCCTACTCTGCTTTATGATCCTTCTGTGGTGTACTGCTGACAGGCCCACCTGGAGACCAAGCTTGCGCCCTCTTTCAAGCCTGACCAGAAGCCACGGAGCTTTTGGGCCTTCAGTTTAGGGTTTAGGGTTTAGGGTTTAGGGTAGGGTTTAGGGTTTAGGGTTTAGGGTTTAGCATGTGTTGGGCTCCTGTTGGTAGGCTGCAAACAAAAGTCAACTCCAGTAGGGGCGGCTGAGGGAAAATGGTTCTGGATATCCACGAAACCCACAACCTGGTCGCTGAAGAGGCTCAAGAATTGTGGAGCGCCACGCCTTCATCCACATATGCCAGGAAGGAGCGGCTGAGAATAACCTTCGTAACAAGCTGGCTTCTTGTCGAGAGGAAAAATTGAAGTTGCCTGTATATCTATCTATCTATCTATCTATCTATCCATCTAGCTATCTATCTATCTATCTATACAGACATACATACATACATACATACATACATACATACATACATACATAAATGCATGCATGCATGCATGCATGCATGCATGCATGCATGCATGCATGCATGCATGCATACATATGGTGTGCATATATACATACATACATATATATATATATATGTATACATATCCCGAAGCCACTGGTCTGAACTTATGTTTGGAGGTGGGGAAAATGATGCAAAGGAAATCCTTCTCTACACTGATGGCTCAGCAGACGAGGCCAAAGGCCGGAGTGGCTACGGGGGGGTTATTCTACTCCGGTGTGGCGCTCTTCTTGCGGTCCTTGGTGCACTCGGGGGACAGCTACTGGGCAACGAGGACAACCCCTGGGACCTGCAGGAAGTTCACGGGGCACATGCCCTTCGGGCAGAACAAGTAGCCCTGGCGGCAGCTCTACTCTGGCTCCTGCAATTCAGAAGTGTGCATCCGGTGATTGACTGCACTTTTCGCTTCGACTGCCTGGCTGCAGGATATGGGATGAGTGGCCGATGGGCCCCGCCGGACTCATACGGCGAGCGTGTTCACGAGCTAGCTATGCTGGCCTGTGAAGCCTCGGGCGCACATACTGCCATGGAGCACGTACAAGCACACTGCGGCAACACTTGGAACGAGGTCGCGGATGCCATCGCCCGCGCGGTGTCCACAGGTATCCACGATTTCGCTGGGCCACCATTGTCTGTTATTCAATGCTTCCAGCAGGAGAACCTGGCTTGGGTCACTGCCGACTTGCTGGCGAGACGTACCGGAACTCTACCTATGTGCAATGGGGCCCTGCAGTGGAGTGCGAGCCACCCCAACGACTACAACCTCACCCCGCAGGAGCTCATCCCCACAGTGGCAGTGGGCTCATCGGCTCTTGGGAGCCAGGAGGCCCCTGCTCACTTCGCCCTTTGTGCGGCCACTGTGAACATTCAGGGCTTGAGTGGGCATCACCAATATGTTGAGGAGCAGTGTGACCAGCTTGGCCTCAATGTCGTCTTCATGCAGAGTCTGTTGGTGGGACCTGCGCCACAAGTAGGTATCTCCGCCTGGCAAGCGAGGCAGACAAGCACTGGGGAGTGGCCATCTGGTTGCATCGTAAACTTGGGTTGGCTACATTAGAGGGCCGGCCACTTGTTCCGCAGGAAGCCGACATTGCAGTGCGACATCAGGACCCCAGGCTCCTCGTTATCACTGTAGCAACGGGCAGCGGAAAAATTGCAATGGTGGCAGGCCATTCATTGCCCACACACGAGTCTACCACGAGAACGAGCCCACTTCCTCAAGACCCTCAGCGAACAACTCTGCGCCATCAAGAATGCGGCCCTGTTAATCATGGGGGTCGACCTCAATGGCAGGATACCGGCCAACTACGCAGGAGTGACGGGCTCGGTCGAATGTGGAGAACCTGACGACGCAGGCTGGACCCTTGTCGACAGCCTCGCCAACATAGGAGCGTGGATACCTTCATCGTTTGACCGCGTCCACGGTGGGGACAGCGAGACCTACCACCACCCATCCGGCACGAGCCACCGTATCGACTACATTGTCCTGGGTGGCCGTGCCGTTCTGGGGCACACAAGCAGCTGGATCAACCACCAGTTCGACAACGGCAGCCCCAATGTGGACCACTACATGCTCCAGGTCCAATGCCAGGGCACTTTCGAGGACAATCGGGAGGGCCATAGACTCTGGCGCCCCCGCTATGACCGGGAAAAGATGGCCACCCCAGAAGGACGATGTGCCCTACATGCGGCCCTCTCGGAGTATGTCCACCCCACCTGGGAGATGCCGGTGGACCAACATTGTCAACGCCTCCAAAATTTCCTGGCGGAGACCTTGGCGACCACTTTTCCGGCAAGCATTGCGGAGCGTCGGGCGAGCTACATCCCGGAGGAGGTCTGGAACCTGCGTCTGGCCAAGAACAGGTTCAAAGCCCGAGTTCGTCACAGGCGCCAACTGTGGAATGATGCGGTCAGCCGAGCCTTTCGCCAGTGGCAAAGGAACGAGGACTTCGACGTCGCCTACTTGGTTGAGAGGGAAGGCCTGCTCTACCACCTGGCCTCCGCCGCCATCAACCTTGCGACGCACAGAGTCAAGAAGATCCTCAACATGGCGAAGAATGACGCCATGCGCAAGATTGCCACGGAAGGGCATCAGGGGGTGATACAAATCCTCCAAAGGGTCAAGAAGGCTGGCTTTGGGGGAAAGCGGACGCAGCCAACCCGCCGACCGCTACCTGTCCTTATGAACCCCACCACGGGCCAGCCAGCGGTCAGCCGTCAGGAGCGGGACGACGTCTGGCTGCGCTTCTTTGGCGACCAGGAAATGGGAGAGAGGATGAAGGTTGACAACTTCATTACCGAGCTGGTGAGCTGTCAGCAGGATGCCGAATATACATGGCAATGCAGCGATCTCCCAAGCCTCTCCCTTATCGAGGAGGTGCTCCGTCGCATCCCACGTGGCAAAGCATGCGGATTGGATGGCATACCCAGCGATTTGCTGTCCATTGCGCCTACAATTCTTGCCACCATGCTGCAACCCCTCTACCTCAAGTCCATGCTCACTGGAGCCCAGCCGCTCCAATGGAGGGGCGGAGTGCCGTGTGAGGCCTTCAAGAACAGCGGCACTCCCACCATTGTTGAGAACTTCCGCAGCCTCTTCATTTCATCCTTCCTGGGGAAATCTTACCACAAGACCCTCCGGACCCTTATTGGACAAGAGGTTGAGCAGCTCCTGCATCCACTACATTGTGGCACCCGACAGGCAGCCCCCGTCGCCTTCCCCGGGATCTATGTCATTGCCGTCCTTCGTAAACTGGCGCGTGCTGGCAGAAGCTGTGCCACCCTCTTCGTTGACACCAAGGCAGCCTATTATAAGGTCGTCAGGGATTTAGCAACAGGCTGCATCGACAGCGACGCTCAGGTCATAGCGCTGTTTCGCGCCTTTGGTTTGGACGAAGAGGACCTCCAGGACATGATGACTACGATCTCCCGAGGGGGCATGCTGGCAGAAGCCGGGGTCAACAGCCAGCTGAGACACGCAATAAAGGACCTACACCTGAGAACATGGTTTGTCACTGCATACCATGGTGGAGGAGACCTTTGCTGGTCGAAAGCAGGATCCCGTCCGGGGGAATCGTTCGCGGACGTCATCTACGCTTTCATTTACAGCCGCGTGTTGTACCGCGTGCACGAGCACCTGGTTGCAGAGGAGCTCAACTTTGCGGTCGAATGGGAGGAAGACGTTGGAGTATTTCCTACTGGGCAAGGCGGATCCCTCGAGCAGGCCTGGGATGCCACGTGGGCAGACGACTCTGCCTATGTGGTGGAAGATCAGTGTCCTGATAGGCTTGTCCGCAAAGCCCGTCGAGTGGGAGCACTCGTACTTAGCACTCTGACCTCCCACGGCATGCAGCCCAACGTGAAGCCTGGAAAAACCAGCTACATGGTCCAGTTGCGCGGTCCCGGATCTACCACGGCAAGGAAGCGATATTTCCCAAAAGGAAAAGCGGCCCTTGCCATCCCCGACCTGGCCCTGGAAATCCCCACAGTGAGCCAGTACCGGCACCTCGGAGGTATCATCGACCTCAAGCTATCATCCCGCCCCGAGGCGCGGCATCGCTTGGCCATAGCCTCGCAGGCCTATGACTCTGCGAAGAAGCTCCTACTGAACAACAAGGATCTGGAGCTATCAACCAGGGTGGCCCTGTTCGAAATCGCAGTGGCCACGACCTACTTCAACCTCGCTCTCTAGAGGCCTCATGGCCCAGTCTGGGAAAGCCTCTGTTCAGGGCACGCCAGGCTGGCGCGAAGGCTCCTGACCCGGAACGTTGCGCACGACCTCCTCTACAAGATCCCCCTGGCGATGGTCCTCTGGGTCACTAAGTGCTTGCCGTTGGACCTGCTTGCAAGGCGACAGCGACTCAGCCTCCTTGTTTCCCTCGTGAAGGCTGCCCCGGGTCTTCTTTGGGGAGCCCTACAAGAAGAACAGGAATGGATGGCCACGGTCAGGGATGACCTCGCTTGGATGGTCCGACGCAGGGAGGAGCAACGGCCAGCCCTCCGGCCTCAGGCCTGGCCTGAATGGTGGAGAATCCTCCGCGGCTCACCGCAGAGGCTGAAGCGCGCTGTCAGGCGCAGATTGAGTGAGGAACAGGAGGAGCGAATCCTCCCTGAAGCCATCGACTTGTGCTTGTGGGCCATGGCCAAGGCCCTCCGTGCGAACACAAGGAACGGAGGCCGGGCTGTCACATGGCGGTGCAGAAAATGCCAACTTGGTTTTGCGACCAAATCAGGCCTCAGCGTGCACCACTTCAAGACGCACGGTAGGGTTGCCACCTATACGCGCAGGGCACCAGATGCGGTGCTTGCGGGACAGAATGCTGGTCGGAGGGAAGGCTAGCCGCCCACCTACGTGCGGCCCCTCTTTGTGTTTGGTGCTCTACAAGCGGCCGGGCGCAGAGCCTGTAACATCGCCCCAGGATTCGGCAGCAGGGCACGAAGGAAGGCGGACGTTGACCAGTACACGCCTGCTGTACCGGAGCGAGACGGCCCACGAGACCACCCAGGTGCTGACCCTACCTGGCACCCCACTGTCGTGGAGGCATACCACGACGTGTGCGACGCACTCCAGGATGAGGCGGCGGAGCCCTACGACGAGACGGCCGTCCGCGTCATCAACAAGATCCTCGCGAAGTACCCCCTCTACCAGCAGGAGGAGGACGAGATCCTTGCGCGCGTCGAGGAGGACATCGGCGATCTACACAGCGATCAGTCCGATGCCTTATGGGCCCCGGAGCACACGAAAGCTATCCTGGATGGCATTCTCCGATGCCGGGACGCTATCTGGAAGCCTACCGAGACGCAAGGGAGCACGCGAGCGGCCACACTCCAGGAGTTCAAGAACGACCTCGAGGCTACTGATTGGGGCTCCCTCTTAGGAGATAGGCTTAGACACGGGACCCGGTCCGATGTTCATGTGCCTGTGAGCTGGGAAGCCGAATGGCTCGTGGCGCTCCAAGACAAGGACCCTTCGGCCGTGGCTAGCGATGCCCTGAGCCTCCTGCCCGATTACCTCGCTGTTGCGTGGCGGGCTGTTTTTGAAGGACATAGGCTTCTACTCGAGGCACCGAAGTCCTTCCTAGCCAGCCGGTTGGCTTTGCCATTTGCACAGGCGCTGGCTTTGCATGCACCGTAATTAGGCGGCGTACACCACTGCTCGCAACGAAATGCCGAAAATACATATCCCGAAAAATCTGATTCTCTCCCGCCTGCCAGCTCGCCAGTGCAGGTGGACATTGCTATCAAGGACTCAAACGGAGGAGCAAACTCTACCTCAGCCCCACCGGTCGGCCACACGGCGGGACCTGATGGCCGACCATGCTTCAGGACAGCACTTCCCTTCAGCCCGACCGGTGGTACCTGAACCTCAGAAACTCCCGAGGAACCACTTTCTGTTTCTGTCCTTTTTGAGCAGCGCACATTGCCCTGCTCCTTCAGCTGCCGCAATGCTTGCAACGGCAGATCTGGACTTTCTCAACTTAAACCCCTCGTAGAAGGTAGTGGGCGCATAGGGCGCCAGGTTACATGATGAGTTTGTGCTGGTTTCCCAGGATATTTGCAGGGTGTCTGCTGCTCTTCAGGAGCAAGCGGGATGGGGGAGACACTCAGGGGGGAGGGCTTAATCGCGTCATGCCGTCACGTGATATTGATGATGATGATGACGGTGATGATGATTAGGGTGATTTGGGTGCTATGATGACTAACAAATTACAGATTTAAAGACTGTGATGAATGATGCCAATATTGAAAAAACCGCGATGAAATAACCATGATGATGACGGTGGCCGAGACGATTATGATCGTCATGATGATGACGGTGATACTGAATCAGTACGAATGCAACCTGGCGCCCTGTGCACCCGGCACCCTTCTAGAACCCCCCCGAAAGCTCTTGAAAACTCCCAGAATCTCGTACAAGCCGTGGGAGCCCACTCCGGCCCCGAAGCGGAGGTGACTCCAGCGAAGAGCGCCGGGAACTTCTCGCCTCCACTTCGCGGAGGCATCGACTCTGAGGCGAGGGGTCCAGGGTGTACCTTAACTTAAGCTGCCAAAACCCACTTATGCATTCCATACTCGAGTTTAGAATAAGAACCTACAAAAAGGTAGGCTGGAAGGCTTGGTTTCAGGACCAAAAAATTGGGTATGAACGAACTTCACTCAGGGTGCTGCTGCGCCTTGAAGTCTTCCTATCTCTAGTGGTGCCAACGTCGCAATGATGGCACTATGGATTGCTTTAAAGGCTGAGCTTCATTAAGGAAGTGGCTGGCAGAGGAGCCTGGCGTCAGGGAGAAGAGTTGGCCTTCGCATTCGAAGGCCAAGGAGCGATCACAGGCGATGTAGACATCCTGACACTCGGAATTTTCAGTGGTGGGAAATTTATATTTTGGGTCGTTTCGGGCTTGTTTTCCCTCTCGCACGGCTGAGAGCGAAGCTCACACGCGAGGCTGCTTTGGCTATCAGACTTCGTTTCGGGTTTTTAGGTCAAAGGTTTCGGGCGTAACTAGGGTCTAGTGTTTGGGGTTTTGTTGGGGTTTGGGCGTCGGGTTCAGTCGGGTTGTAGGTTTGGGCATCGAGGTCGACTTGATATGTTGTGGGTTCAGCAATAAAGGCTTCCCAAGGACACGAATACTATTGGACATTACTGCAGACGACTGTTGCTCTCCGCCCACAAAAAGCATCCATACGCAAAGCCATCCACGAAAAGAACCGCGAAAACGGCTCCTGGCAGCTATACGCTGGCTCCTCTCCGCCGCAACGGCTCTGGGAGGAGAAAAGTCCCGGCTCCCTGAAATACCGACATTGCCGCAAGAAGAACCCTACCAACCGCCTAAAAGGGGCCCCAAAAAGACACTCGAAGGCCATGTGGGGGTTTCCGAAAATAGGGGACCCCAATATAGTACCCTAAATAATAGGATCCTTATTATAAGGACCCCAAAATAAGGTACCCTAATTTTCGGAAACTCCCATGTGCCTGTCAACACCCCAAGGGCGTGCCTCGGCCCGGGGTCCCGAGTAGGTCGCATGGCGGCCGCCTTGCAGGGTCGGGTCGTAGTACTTCGTGGACGTGATCCTTGCCTCGGCTGAGGTACCAGAGGGGTTCCTCGCGCTCCTCAACGTTGATGCTTAACCGTTTTTCAAGGCTTGCACGATCCTGGCACTATGCTGGGCTATATACCAGGACAAGGAGGGGATGTATCGCGAGTAATTCTTTGCCTCCCTCCTTTCTAGGACAAAGCCCGCACTGCAGGGTACATAGTCAGTAAGTGGAGTTAGGGCAAGTATTCCTTGTTCTCTGAAACTCGCGAAGATAACAGCAAGGCTTTCTTCATGTCATGATGGTGGCTTATTCGTAGCGCGCCTTATGGGTTTTGAGCTCGAGCAAACATGCTATTCAAGAGGGTTTCCAAGACTGGAAGTGTCTTCCGCAAGACTATGAAGCTGGAGGTCGAAGCTCTCGAACTCTAGAACTGACGATTGTCTCAAGACATGACGGACAAGGCTGGCAAGTCTAATTGTTATCCGAGCGAATCATGACATTTGCGACAGGCTGCGTAATTGGTGCCCTGGTGAAGCCAGAGATAGGAGGCGAACCAGCTAGCGGCATCGGCTGGGTAATGCGTATCACCTCAACTGCGCCCCGGGAGCTCTAGGAGAGCCCCCACACACTCTTATATTATATTACAATATATTATATTATATTATATAATGTTATATAATGTCATACGATATTGTATAATATCATAAAATACTATATAATATTATATTCGAGGCCCCTGAGCCTGGTCTCCGCCTGCTGTCAGGTCGCTGAGGTTGATGTAGTACTCCCAGGCGACGGGACTGGCCAGGAGCAGCGCAATGGCGCGCAGCTGCACGTCCAGCATCGATCGCCTTGCGACATCTCTGTGACCGAAACACCTTCAGCAAGTTTTCATACTGCTGCATGTAAAGCTCTCTCTCTCTCTCTCGCGCGCTAGATGCTCGAAGCCCTGAAGAAAAACTCTTAATGTAGGGGCCGAAATAGTTACCTATAGGACCTATACTATTTTGGGGGGCTCCTTATTATAACTATAGTATAATGGGCCCCAAAACCGTTAGAAAAAACGCTGCGCTCTTCGCTTCGGCCCCGAAGTTCATGCAAGGCCGCCCGCCGCGGTGCACGGAGAACTCGCTGAAGATCCGCACCCGCTCCTTTGCCACAGGAAGGAACAGGGGGTTTTAGGGCTCAAAGGACGTTGGTATTTGGCGGTGCTGACTGATATCGAAGATCCTACTGCCAGTTATGTGCGGTATCTTGCGTCTATATGGGTGGTTGTCAAAATTAGGGTCACTTTTTGGGTACCCTAAATAATGGGTGCCGTATAATAAGGACCCAGAAAGGGACCATAATTTTGACAACCACCCATATGACTCCCGCTGAAGGCTCTGAGTCTTTGAGGGTCTCGGGCACTGGCCTGGCGTCTTCCTTTTGGGATTCGTGCTCTTGTTCAGTTGCTCGGCACCCGAGGGTTTGTGCCGCTCTTCGGATCTTTCTGCTGGTCGCTTGGTGCGACTGATTTCAGGCTTCGCGAACCGATCCCCGGATCAGAGTGCGGACACAATCAGGCACTGAATGTCATGCGGATTGAGAGGCAAGCCTCTTTTATGGGAAGCACAGGAGAACAATTATGATGTAGTTTCGCTTTGGAGATGTGTGCACAGAACACCACTGCAACCCCAAAGAGCCCGAATGTGGTAGACGACACCCATGGACACCACAAAATACTCACAGATCTGCAACTGCCACAAGCTTCTCTCACTGCTTAGTCTGCTTAGTTCTTTCGTCTTCCAGCATCTCTTTCCAAACTTTGTATTTGAGGCTGCGCAACACGAGCAGCACCTAGAAGCCCCCAACGATCACATACTTAGCACCCAGGCTCGCGTCCATCGTCGAAGGACCTGGCAGCCCACCTCTGAGGGAGACTGGAGCCACCATTAGCAACGCGGATCTTCTTGCCAAACGTTGCATGCGCGTGTGCGGGGTGCGTGTGTGATCATTCCAGTCAGTAGCATCGGACCTTTATGGGCCACCGATCCCTTACGTGGTGCGAAGTTCCCCCGTCGGGCCCCCAGCCCCAAAGACGTCATGGGCCCATAGGCAGAGTCTCGGGACAGAACGGCATTTCGGGCATGAGAGCCGCTCCCGGGCCTTCGGAAGTCCTCGAGTTGGCTCTCCGTCGCCACCTGACGGACCAAGGCTTTTGGGCCCGAGACGAGTTCTCAGGACCTGTCGATGCTCTGACGCCCGTGGGGCTTTCAGTCTGACCTCTGAATTTTCAATAAATGCTCCAGTCTGGGATCATTCGTGGTCAGGAATGTGGGCTCTGCTTGTCTGCTTGACCAGCCTGTCGACTGGACTTCCAGAGACATTAAAACGCGCAAGCGCGCCAGAATGATCTCAGTTTGACCAGTGAAGAACTGCCTGCCCTGCACCACACGAGCTCCAAAGATGCTCTTTGTGTTTTGCGCACACTCATGTGGGTGTGTGCGGGGTGTGTTTCGATCCCTTTCTCATCTTTCGTCAGGTTTCAGGGCCTTCAGAGGCTCCAGGCATATCGCCATCTCTCTGTGGCCGCTGAGCTAAAGGATCCAAAGATAGACTCAGAAAGACCATTCCGAAACTTGAAAACAGCGAAGACGAAACAACTCTGCTTCAAACAAGCTTTGCAAGCAGGTGACATGTGGAGGGGTCGGTTTCAGCACGTTAGGGCCCTTGTTACTGTAGCATCCTCGTCCTTCTAGCCACGAAGCCCAAGAGACCCTCCCCGGCTCCACGGACCCGAAAGACGACGAAGAGGCGCCTTCTGGTCCAAGTGCACCAGCGCCAGGCCGTCTGATGGGGGCAGCAGCCGTGCAACGAGGCGGCGAACCTGGACCTCGCTGAGGATTCCTAGACTTTTCTTAAAGAATTTCAGTGAAGCTACTACCTACCATCATGAAGACTGGTGTGTTTTGCAAACAATCTGACGTTTCCGATGCCTGGTGACAAAAGGGATACGTAGGTTTGAAACTGCACGGCACGACTGTATAGCAGGGCACTGGTTAACACAAAGGCGATGTGTGCTTTCCGCCCTTCGGGCGGTGGTTTCCGATTCCGCGAACCGACGTGCCACAAGACCAAAACGAAACGGTTGTCAAGAAGCTTGCCAAGCAATGCCAAGTTACAAACTTGTCGTGCGCTAGGATGAGGTAAGCAAGGGCTGCTTCCTTGAAGCCTCAGGATTCATGAGGGGCTAGCCGGCTGCCCTTGCGGCTGCTACCGCTATCAGCATCCATCACATTCATCGTGGGTTCCCTTGTTGTCTTGCTCTTGTTGAAGTTGCAAACAGAAGGGACCTGCGACAGGCCGCCAACACTAGTCACTAGTCGCAGAAGCAAATGAATAAGAAGGGCGAGACGGAGAGCCTTATTCGTGGCTGCGTCCTCGTGTCCTACCTGCCAGTGTTCCTCTGCGGCAGAATCGAGGGAAAGCCAAGGCTGCTCATACAGTTGCCGAAGCTGACCAAGAAGAGCATTGATAAATGCACTCACTCTTAGCGTCTTAGCCAGGTGATCTGTTGCTCTGGAAGAGGGTCTCGCTCGAGTGTTCATGTGGTTTGGGGGCCGGCCTTCTCGAGACCCAAGAGCTTCTGTTGCGTGTAGGTGTTCGCACATCTATTGCTGCAATCAGCCCGTGGTGGATACAATGCCTCTAACATACCGTCCTGGCATCACATCCACGCTTAATTCGACTAGGACTAGGCCTTTGCCTAGGCTCATGGACATCGGCGTTGCAGCGGATGTGTGCTCTCCGGAATGAGGAGGTATATACTATGGAAGGTGCCCACGAAGATGCTGAAGGCGTGCACGGCACATGTATCACTGAGGGGCCGTCGGCATGCCGAAAACATCTACCTCCTCGGACAAAAGCCTATGGTGAAACCAAGTTTCTAAAGGTACGCAAACACAAAGGAAACGGCGAGCAATGTACCTGCATCACGGTCATGCATGTCCTCACTTATATAAGCAGTCGCATGGATTCCTGCCGCTGCGAGTAAGGTCGACTTGAATCAACAAACCATCATCAAAGCTTCCGAAGCCTCCTCAGAATCACAAACTTAACCGAACACCAGAGTCAGCCCAACGACTGAGGGCGAAAGCATTCGTAACTGTAGGCTCTTCGACTGTATTTAGACGTTCCGTCGCTGCGTGCAACAGACAAAAAGCAAGTGTAAAGTCGCAGGGTACCTGCAAGGCACATGGCACCCATCAGAAAACACCGAAGATGCAGCAGCACTCTAAACTAAACACCTTGACACCTAAACAAGAACACTGCCTGGAAACTGCGCAGCTCCGTCTGCACATTCGTCACCGCCCTGGCACCACAAAGCTCTTCAGCCGGTGCGGCCATCGGGGTCCTGCTAGGATTTACGGCTTTTCGGGCGAATGCTCTCACACTCGGACTCGCATGAGGTTCAGGGCATTTTTGTCGAGGATTTCGGGCCTGTGAGGTTTAGGGATGTTGAGTCTGAAATTGAAACAATCGTAGGATTCTTTGAGCACCATGCGACAAGGATGGTGCTTCACAGGTTTATGTCTGCATGGATATATATGCGCACGCACGTACATACATACGCATGCCTTTACACATCCCTGATACCATGAGGCTATGTGTGTATATCTACCTATAACATACACACTACATAAACACAGACACACACACACATACATATGTGTATATATATATATATATATGCATACATACAAACATACATCGGGCTCTGGTGCTAAGACTCATGTTGTCACAGGCTACCCTCTCTACTGGTCTCAACGAGCCCGATCCCAGGAAGGCTGCAGTATGAATGTGAATGGCAAATGTATGATGCTGATCTGGGTCCAGGATGCGTGGCCTGTTTTGGCTTCCTCTGCTGTGCGACGCCCCTCCGTCTTGGTGCACACCCACAACGACATCTTCACGGACGCCCACCGCGCAGTGCGGAGCTCAAGGACATTCTACTATAGAGTCGCTAGCAGGCAACGTGCTACCGTGCTGAAGCGCTTCACACGTGGCACCCAAAACCGTAAGACCATGCCAGTGAGAAACGCAGAGATGCGGGGAGAAGGTCGGAAAGATGCCGAAGTCTGCAAGTCGATGCTTCTTTCGGAGACGGAGACGGCAAATAAGAGCAAGTATCCGCAAACAGGCTTTTGAACAAAAAAAAACGTACACCCCAAACCCTGAATCCCTCAACTTCGCACATGAGCCCTCAAAATATCCTGAACCTCCAAAACGCTACTGGGGTGGCTTTCCACCAAGCCTTGCTGGCCCGTCTGGCTCTTCCGTACTATCAAGGAAAGGCTTCTGGGGTGGGGCCCGGAGCACCTGGGGGCTCCTTAGAAAACGGGATCCTACGGTAGTGGGGGTATCCTCTCTCTGAAAAATCTAAGAATCAAAACATGACATCCTGTCTCCGCTCCTCAACCAAACACTCACCGCTGGTTGCGAATTGAGCATGCATCCTACCCTACCTAAGCGAAATCAAGGGACCACTGCCGGGACAGTCTTGACTCCAATCTTTTGGGGAAGAAGCACGCAAAATCATCGTAACAGTAAGACTGCATCCTAACTAGCTCGGACAACTCGCAACTGTCCCGTTCGAAGTATCCACTGTCGGGCTGCAAGTCTGCAACCCGTACCGCCCGACCCCAGTCCAATGGCATGAGGCCTTGTACTGGTCTTGTACTGTGGGCAAATCATGGCAAATCGGATAGCAGCTTCTGCTTCGGATTCTCAGGTCTCTGATCCATGCCAAACCGCTGTGAACTGCATCTCCCTCGCTGCCAGCCCCGAAGGGACACTCAGCACTGGCACCCCCTCTCTTCCCCCAACAGCCCGAGGCTGTTCTTGCGACGCCTAGTGGCCTATAGTGCCCTTCTGCTCACAGTGCAGACTGTCGGCATTGCCCGTGTGTACCCCAGAACTTTATCTGGCAAGTCCTACTAGTGTGAGAGTGAAGACCCAGCTCCTGATCAAGCCTCCAGGAAAAGGACTTCGCTGAAACTCAGAGCCTCTGCCGCCGCTTCTTCCACTTCGCGGCCGAGGATCAGCAAGCCGCAGGACACGACGAGGGGCCGCCAGCCGTACCTCGAACTCGGACTCTGTCCGTTGCAGGTGACGCAGTGCGTATGCTGTACATTCTGGCAAAAGCACGAAAAAACTGCACATATGTATACGCATAGAAACAGAGAGAGAGAGAGAGACAGAGTGAGTGAGTGAGTGAGTGAGTGAGTGAGTGAGTGAGTGTGAGTGAGTGATGTTTAGGACGTACAACACGCTCTCATAAGCGACAGCCTGCCTAGACGCCGACAAGACAAAGGAAAGAGGCTGCCCAACAACCAAATGGTCCAAGCCCGACAAGAAAGCCAAAAACGACAAGCAACGGCATTCACTGGAGATGCCTCCAGTCCTTTTGGGGAGGTCCATCTCTCAGCAGCTTCCAGGCACAGCACACACGGAGTGGAATGCAGAACTGCACATACCAGCAACACCGCAGTTGCTGACGGGTGGCGGCAAGGCCTGCGTGGTTTTCTGCTGCCAATCGAGCAGCCAGGGGACTCCCCCCGCGCGATAAGCCACCAGTCCTGTGGGGACTTGTTTGACTGTCTCCTTGCGGAAGCTGCACTATCTGCAATCTTTTGAGTGCAGTGGCAAACCCTACACCGATCTAAGCACACACTACGGGCACTGCTGGGACACGTTCCACGCAGAGTACTCGAAACCTGCCAGGATTCGTCAAGCAGCCCAAAACGCCCTGTCTACACAGGCTAGATTGGAGCTCGCCCGGCCAATTTCCCTCGCGCTTTGGGCTCAAACTCGAACTGAGGCATTCCCATCTTCTTTGGACCGAAGCCGCAGAAACTGCGACCCGTCTTCAGGGTACCCTCGTTTAAGTTCTTCTGAAACTCCCACAGCATGGTGATCCGGAGCTCCAAATGCCGTCCTTCCGAGATGGCATCCACGGCCAAGCCCTCCACATCTCCGAGCCTCGTGCCAGCATCTTGCTGCTGCTCCGGGAAGGCAGCAGAACTCAAGCGGGAGGGAGCACACAGTCTACGAGTCTACCAGCGTGACGCAGAGACCGTAGAAGCGGGATTCCCGCTGCATCTCTGAAATCCTTCTGGTCAAAGCACCGTGTGCATACAGCTGCGGGGATACCCAAGGTTTGTGAGTTTTGAAAGTTACACCGGTACACCAGCCGTCGGTTTTGAGAGTTCGGCTCGGAAACAAGTCCGGACTCCAGGACGTGCAGGGTGTGGAGTTTGGTCGGGAAATGCGATCTTCCGTCCGGTGTCGCCCAGAAACCGACAAACAGTCAAACTTGTTCAACCAGGGCAGTAGCCGCTGACCGGATTCTGGATCCTGCCACGAAACAGATAAAGATGCCTTCTTACCTCACCCTGCGCTCACCCAGGGTTTGCCGTTGCAGTTCGAGGACATGGAATGACATGAATTTTGCGTTCATGGCTTCGGCCCGCTCTGCTCTCACCCGCTGGCTTGGCCAAAGAGCGTGCTGGAGAGCTGGCGCAGCTGCAGCTTTGCTGGCCCGGCCGAGCTCCCAGGCGAGGCGACAGGCGAGAGGCAGCTTGCTGCATGCCTTGGGCGCCCCCACATGGGAGTTTCCGAAAATTCGGGTACCCTACTTTAGGGTCCTTGTAGTAGGGATCCTACTACTTAGGGTACTATATTAGGGTCCCCTATTTTCGGAAACCCCCACATTCCCGCCAGGTGCATACCTAGCCGACCTAGACCCTACCACCAAGATGCTTAGATGCTGATTGCAGCTAGTTCGGCTCTGGCAGTTAGACCCAAAGCAACATGCTAATCTCGCATAAGGGGCCTATAGTGGCCTCTGGTACATGTGGGGGTTTCAGAAAAGAGGGGACCCTAATATAGTACCCTAAATAGTAGGATCCGTATTATAAGGACCCCAAAATAAGGTACCCAAATTTTCGGAAAGTCCCATGTAGGTTTAGGGCTCCCGGGGCTGTCATGCCGTCCCTCGCGCGTTGGGACTGGTAGACGGGGCCCTCCAAGCCCTCGGCCGAAGGCCCCGAATCCTCGAACCGAGATCCTCAGCACAAGCCTATTTTGCCCTTTTTCTCACAAGGGTTTAGGGTTCAGGGATCCTCGGCACAAGCCTTACCCATAGGCCCCATAGTAGTTCCTTTTGTTGGGGTTCATATTTAGAATCCTATAAAGTAATCCCAAAAAAGGAACTACTATGGGGCCTATGGGTAAGCCCTAAACCCTGAAACAACAAAATCATCACAGGGAGACCTTGAAAAGAGAAAATAAAACTCATGAACCCTCGAAGCCCTGAAACCCTCTTCGTGGCACCCTCAAACTCTAGAAGCAAGTCCACCTCAGGTTTGCCGGGTGACAATAGCCATCCGTCAGGACTTGTGAGCAGCAGAAGCACCGCGAGATTGGGTTCCGGGCAGGGATCCTTTTCTGGATCAAGGGCTTTCGAATCTCACTCTCACACAAGCCAGGCAATCATTAGGGTTTAAGGCTTGCGGTTTCGGAAAAGGAGGGCTTCGGGGGTTTCGCGCAAACGCTGGGACAAAGTCGGCGAGGCATGTGTCTTGAGGTCGGTGGGTGAATGAGTGGCATGCGTGCAACAACCGCCGGCACTGAAGTATACAACCCTGCTAAGATCTCGAAACTGAAGTTTAGCCCCATCTCACTTGTCACATTCGAAAAAAGGTGAGCACTACGTCCCACGTGGCAGTCAAACATGGTTCTCTGCTGTCTTGGTGAATTCTGCACACGAACCCCCCCTGACTGAACGGAAACTGCACTGCTTGGTGCGTTCGATGCCTGTCCTGGGGCGGCACTACGCAGTCCGAGCCGAGGTCGGCAAAGGCCAAGCAGTCGCCCGAGTCACTGTAAAGCTGGAGCTCACCTGAAGGCTTGGCCCATATATATATATATATATATTTATATTTATATTTATTTATTTATTTATTTTTTTATATTTATATTTATATTTATATTTATATTTATTTATTTATTTATGTATAGTCTTTTTGAGTCTGACAGTGGAAAGCTCCCAAGTTGCAACGGCAGCCGGCAGCTGACTGCGGAAAGCGGGAGAACGAAGAACTGCGGAGAGGCGAGAAGCAAAAGGCATCCCTCGCACGTGAAACCGGAAGGGCGAAGCTGTCAGAAGCTGGCAGCAGCAGCCCAAAGCAGTGAAGTTGCGAAGTCCACGTGTTCTGGCGGCGAGCCACCGTCAAGCAGTCTATCCATCTTCCAAGCTTCGCGTTCAAACTGCAAAGACGGAAACGCCCAACACAGAATGCACAAACGCCGGCATTGCAGCGAGTAGCTGCCGATTTCCTTTTTTTAGCACTCGCACTCGAGGCTGCATGCGAGGGTTGGGGAGAACAAAACCGTCCGATTTGCTGCAGGCCTCACGACGCATTCCCATCACGAACCGGTGCGGGCGGACGAAAGCTAGACGTCCTGTGAGTCATGTCTGGCGTCAACGGAAAGGAACATTAATGGCAGCAGCAACATGTCCGGAAGTAATCTGCACGAAACATCTTCTGTCACATGGTGCCGGCAATCAGAATGAAAGAAGCTTTGCTGCAACTACTTCACCGTACCCTCGTAATCATCAACACCTCATCTGCGCCTCCACCATACTCGCCGCGAAGGACCACTGCCAGCCGCTGATACGGCAATGCTTGCAGGCTCGTGGGCGCAGGGGGACTGCCAGAGTTTTCGCGGGGCTTCCAAGAATGCAGTCGTGAACAGCAAGTTCTGGCACCGTGCTGTGCTTGGCGCTGAATAAGAGCTGTTGTATACTGCAGAGAAAGCATGTGGCACCCTTACACTTCGTAAGATCAAAGCACGAGCATCGATGCCCTAGGTCCCTGAGGGTCATCGCCTCGTCCACAAAACCCTTCATATAGATAGATTTGGGGGGTTCGGGTCTCTCAGGATCCTTCTAGACCGGCCCGAAAGTCGCTAAAAGCCGGCCTGTCTCGGTCTCGGCCGCACCATGCTGGCGTAAAGGACTCGGCGCTCAGCGCGCCGCCTTCAGCCGCCGGAGAGCTTGGAGTTTGGGATCAAGGCTCACGTGCTAGGACCGCTCGGATCCACGGAGGGACCCAGGGCTTTCTTCGGCCTTAGTGGTTTGGGTCTCTGGGGTGTAGGAGTCTGGGGGCTTCCTCGGGGATAGGAACACCAGCTTGGACCTTGGCGAGGGTAGCGTTGTCATTTTTTGCCTCCCGCCTGGCTTGGGAATTGGGTCATAAGATCGTGTAGGTGTCTCATTTGGTCCTTGTGGGGAAACCTCTCCGAGGAAGCATTTTAAGCAGCAGCCTTCAGCTCAGCCGGGCTCGAGATTCGTCGCAGGAACACTCCCACTCCCACGCACAACTCAGCCTCTAAGTATTCGGAATCGGGCGGAGCCATGTTCCGGGCCGACAACCCGATGACCCTCACAGTTTGAACCGACAGCACCCCCCTCCCGCTCCCCAACCGACCAGCAATCACGGCCTTTCGTGTTCACAGGTTTTTTGCATCCGGTCTGCAGAACACGCCCCTCTTTTCCTTTGAGCCGGAATCCACCATCCTCCGTTGTTTCTCTTTCGTGTTTTCTGGTGTTTCTTGGTTCGGGCTTGGGGTTGACTTAGCACAGCAATTCACAGGGCAAGGTGCGCGCACTCAACCATAAAGTTTAAGGCGGCTCTAGCTCCAGGCTGTTTCTTAAACCTCTTCAAGCCACCAGCGGCATCTTCCGACCACCTGGCGAACAAATTGGGATGTGCACAAGATGCTGTAGGCTTCTGTGGCTCTCGAAAAGGCCCCCCTTTGAAAAAGGGCCCTGTGGGGTTTGGGAACAGCCTGGAAGCCCCGAAACCTTGGCCTGCAGAGCCTCCCTGGTTGGATTTCGAGGCCTGGCGGTTTTACGCGGAGACTCCTGCGGTTGATGCCTCCAAGCTACTGAGTGGCTTGGTTTCACTGTAGGATGGCGAGGGTCCACAGAAATACGGATTCGGGGCCAAAGGGGCTTCTGGGATAACTGACAGTTCGGGCTGTTGGGCTTTAAACTTCAGAAGCCATTGCTTTCAAGTGCAGGCACTTGGGGTTTTCCAGGTTGGCGTTGCGGCCTTGGGCGGAGCTACCGAAATCAAGGCCCCGGATATAAACTTTGAAAACAAGTGGGCCTTTCAAAGTGAGTCCCACCTAAAAAACCCCAAAAAATGCTAGCTTGAGCTTCGATCTGGGATCAGGGCCCTACATGCCGGGAGTGCGACAGCACATGGACGGCGCCGGCGGCTGCAACAGCAGCAACCTGACGGTTTAGAGCTTACAGCGTTTGATTGAGGCCTATAGGACCTATTTAGGGCAGCTGTCACGAACTATCTGTCACCCTCATTCTTTCTGAAAGTCTCACCTCTTCTCCGTCTCACTCCCTTCGTCCCGTTCCTCCCTCTCTCCCACGACCCTATAGACACCCAAGCAGTGCGTCCAAAATGCGCGAGCGAGATTTTGATACAAGTACACGTGGTGAGTGTGGCGGAGCTAACTAACATGTACCTCACACGGTCCCAGAACCATGACACCAAGCAGCGCGCGCAACATGTCCAAACGAGCTTTTTGATGCATGTGCAGGACACCACACCAAGCAATGCGTCCAAAATGCCCAAACGACCTCTTGATGCACATGATGAGAGAGAGTGGACCCACCCACGCGACCGCAACACCAAGCACTGTCCTCAGAATTATCCAACCGAGCTGCTGATTCATGTAGTGAGTGTGGACGAGCTCGCATGTCTATTGAAAGCCCTCGCGGTCTGAACACCAAGCAGTGTGTCCACGATGCCCGAACGAGATGTTGAGGCACGTGGTGAGCGTGGACTAGCTCACATGTACTTTGGACGCCCAGACGCCTCCAGTACCGTAACACCAGCCGTGCGTCTGAAAGTCCAAACGAGCTTTTGGCTTTTGATGCATGTGGTGAGTGTGGGCTCGCTCACGTGCACATCGGACGCCACAACGACCATAACACAAAGCAGCGCATCCATAATGTCCAAACGAGTCGTTGATGCATGGTTGATGCATGTGGTGGCTGTGGACTAGCTCACATGCACATTGGACGCCCCCACGACCGTAACACCAAGCAGTGCCTCCAAAAACGTCCAAACGAGCTTGTGATGTATGCGGTGTTCGTGCGTGGAGTAGCCCAAACGCACATTGGAAACCGCCCCCACATAATTAGGTAGCGCCCCCACGACCGTAACCACAAGCAGCCCGTGCAAAATCTCCAGACGAGCCTTTGATGCATGTGATGACCCTGGACTAGCTCACAGGCACATTGGATGCCAAGCAGTGCGTCCAAAATGTCCATATGAGCTTTTGATTCACGTGCGGAGTGAGGACTACCTCACATGTGCATTGGACCCCCGACGACCGTAGCAGCAAGCAGTGTGTCCAGACTGTCTAAACGAGCGGTTGATGCATGTGGTGACAAACATTCATAACGGACGCCCCCACGACTGTAAGACCAGGCAGTGCATCCAAATGAACGGCCCACACGTCCGTAACCGTAACACCAAGGACGCTACCAAGGCCGCAACACCAAGCAGCGTATCCAAATCTTTTTTGCAAGCCCTGAAAGCCTTCTCGAGCTTGGTTGCCAGGCCCAGAAGGACCCCAGAACGTCTCTAGGCAAAAACCCCACAGTCGATTCTAATCTCCGTGCGCCTGGTGCAACACTGCCGGCCCTGCGAGAAGTGGTGCAGAGGGCCCTGGCCAAATGGGGCTGAAGGTTGCGAGGACTTCATGAAGACGGAGGGCTCCCGACAAGACGCCAGGCGCCAGGCCACTCAATTGGCATTGTCACAGACGCGTTGAAAGCGGAGGTCTGGGGTAGTCTGAGATTCGGCTGCGCGAACCTTTCGCGTGCTTCCTCGAAGCCTAGTTGAGGACACAGCTTCCGTCGTGCTTAGCCACTTCTCCAGAATTGAATGCATCGGGGTGTTTCGCAGCTGACTCGCATGGTTTGCACCACAGAGACTACGTTCCATGCGGGGCATGAGGGATAGATCGGATACATACGTGGCACAGAGCCTGCGTTCAACAGTATTCGGGTTTAAGGCTTCTCTCCCGAGGCTGGGGTCTGCGACGGATGCTGGGAGCTCATAGGACCCAGCCGAAGATTCCGAAAGCCCACGCCCAGTAAGAACATCCTGCAATGATATTAACACACACACACACACACACCAAGTGAGCAAAACTGAAGGGCTGGGCGGCTTCGCGTCCGCATGAGATCGCAGGTGAAAGAACACACAGAACCAAGAGGATACCAGTCCGCTTAAACACACCGCACACCATCCGACATTATGTTCCAACAAAACAAAAAACGACTGGCAATCGGCACCACACTCAAGGAAGCCTCGCAAGCGAGCCTTCAGGCGTAGGTTGCCTGCCGTCGCTTTTTGAGGCTGCATCTCTCTTGATCTACGGTGAACAAAACGAACAAAACTGCGGATTGGCTCATGGTCTACAAGCTGGGCCAGTAAGTGACTTTCAAGCGGCTTCTGTGAACACATGACTTTGAAGGGCTGTTCGCTTCTGGGCCCTGTGCGCGTGCCCGTGACATCGTGCCTTCCTCTAACGGACTGAATTTGGAACTCAGGGCACATGAAGCGAGTACCATTGAGTGGGCATTGCCTTACAAGGGTTGGCAATACTGCAATAACACAGACGAAGGTGCACAGGGGTCGACGACACGCAATAAAACACGCTATCCCAAGCCTCAGCTACATCTTTGCTTTCCCAGAGTTTTGGTATTACGGCGCGATGGGGAGTCTCGGGTCTAGGGCTTGAAGCGTGACCCAAACGCTCAAACAGAATGCTTCTCCTACACCTCACATGGGTGCATCCTGAAAGTCCAGAGATCTCACACTGCTTCGGCGGACAGGTTGCGAAATCAAAACCAGCAAACTACTCGCTCCATAAAATTACAGTATCTGTATACGTATATATATATATATATGTACATAACCACAAAGTCTACAGAAATCCAAGATGCAGGCCTTCGCTCGTACAGTGGAAGAGCCTTGTCTCGAGAGCACAGCAGGGCGCGATGCCTCGTCCACCCAGCAAGGATCGTTGCGAAGACCCATAACCAAAAAAAAGACGACGACCAGCCCTGTTTGTTTCAAACTACTTCAACTGACGACTAGTCGGGCGACTGGCTACAGACCAACCGAACTGCTACAACTAAGAACGGCAAACAAAGAGAGGATCATCAAGACTAGGGTCACGGCCGCTTAAACACCTAAGCATTTCTGCAAAAAACACAGCTTTCATCCTTTTCGGGGCCAGCGGTCAGGAGCACCATATGTCTCGAACTTGCTGACATGGTCAATGCTCTGAATACAAATCAAGGTCTTTGAGATCGACTGACAAGAAGTCCCTAAATGGAACATATCCAGCAATGCAAATAATGCACTGATCGGGACATGCTTTACACTGAGTTCCTCTGCCTGGATGGCGTTCGCTGAAGCATGAACATGCATGAGTCTGCCAGCTGACACAACCCAGGCCTTCCCGGGGAGAGATGACGAGCCAGAGCTGCCGGCCTGTCCTCGAACACAAGGATCCGGGACGATCCGGGATCCGGTACTTCGACCGGACTTTGTGTGGAGACAGGAGTTGCGGGGAGAGATCGGATTCGGAATTCTCGGTTGCAGAAGCCTGATCGTACGATCGAAACCCGTGGCATTCTTCATCAGGTTCCCCCACATTAGAGACAAAAAGGACCCCCTGACCCCCTGCTCTTGTTCCCGATGGTCAGCCTGTCGAAAGCCATACTCGCGATGGCATCCGCTGGCACCGGGACCTGCGCAATCGGGCTCCGGACTCCAATCTCACACTCTTCACGCGATGTTATCCTGGTTCAGCAGGCATCATCACGTCAGCTTGACCGCGATGGGATCTGTTCAGTGTCCGGGATCAATCAACACTGTCTCACTTCCCACACAAGTCACACCCCAAAAGGACTCCAACATGAAAACTGATTGTATAGTATCCACACGCCGGTAGTGATTGGCAAACAGCCGGGGTTTTCCAAACAGCTGGCGGATGAGCAGGCTAGCTAGCAGCTGGAGAAGGGTTATCCCATCATGCGCCACAGCCCTAGAGACCAACTGCCGAGACTTGAGTTGTCAACTTAGCCACCTTGCAAAAAACTTTCGCTCGATGCGATGCTTTAGTAGTTTCATCTCATCGAACACTTCAGGTGAGGTCTGTACTTCACAGAAGACCAAGGCGATGAAACATGTTCGGCTCAATGGAGACAACTTGTGCAAGGCTTATCTCACGAACAAATCACAAACGAATAGTACAAGGCTTTTGCCACCGCACCGAGGACACAAACTGCACATTCCGTGTTGCGCTCTCCGCGCCCCAGCACAACGGCAGCATGTTTCGCTTCACTAAGAAGAATGAATGCAGCTTGACGATGTAGAGTATTACTGTCGCAACGTAACAAAGGGGTGCCTTTAGACATTGTCTGAGCTCGAAGCTCAATCGGCCCGTAGAGCGGATGCAGCAACTAGCAGTGTTTCGACACAATCCAACAACTCAAACTTCTCCAGTGTTGAAGAAACTGCGTTTTCACCTTCCAGGCTCTCTCTGAACTGCATTTGGCGGCGCCGCACAGCAATGCAAAGGAAGCCATCCCTCAAGGATCGTTAGACATCTTCGGCGTGAGCTGCGCCTCCAGAATTGAACCGAAACTGCAGGCCTTCTCTTAGTGTCCCTTGCACTTGTGTATCCTGCCTTGCTTTTTGCCATGAAGACCAGTACCCCAGCCCGAAGCTTTGCAACCTTGCTGCATAATGGCATAACTGCTACCCCCTGCTGACCATGAAGCGGTGGCTGTGGGGACCGCAAGTATCTTCGTACTTGCCGAAATGCGGCAGAAGCCGGTCAGAAAGCCATCACCGCCCTTATGGGATCAAGCGCGGATGGAAGTTCGGTGCTGCATCCCAAATGAACCCATGTCAATGTGGGAGAGTGGAGTGTCTAGCATACTAGCAGCAAGCTAAGACTTTGCACAGGGGGGGGGGGGGGGGGAGATTAACACCAACATTCGAGAACAGGGCCCAGTGTTGGGCTCGTCAAGGCAAGCGAAGGCTTAGAGTTGGAAGCGCAGGGGCCACAAGCATGCGGCGCCGGGATAATCGCATAGACATGAAGAGGAGGGATCCCCATGAGACCTGTGTCTTCTGTACAGCCACACTTCGCCGAAGTGCTCTACGCCAGAAACCAAAACCCGACCGCAGCAAATCTAGAATCTAGCACACACACACACACCCTGTCGCTGATGCAGACTCCCGAAACCTAAACTCGAGCTCATGGAAGCTGGCATAAATCGCGACGCCCTCGAGGCAGCTCATGAGCGACTCAAAGCACCGGGCCGCAGCGAAAAAACCTACCCCTTCCAACAGCACCGCGCCTTCAAGGCCTCAGTCTGATGCCAGCAGACCGGATCCTCGCAAAACCAGTGCATCTCTAGGGGCCTTAAAACATTGGAACGGGTTTTCGGTGGGATTCTTATTCCTAGATGTAATACGGAGCCCCGCGGACATCGTATTCGTCGATGATTCCTCAGGCTTCTAGTGTACCTTTCGCAGCTAGCAGCAAAGCAAATCTCCAAGCCAATGCTGTAAGACTCGGAAACAAGCTAGGAGTATCAACAGCCAAGGCACTTCTTGCCAAAGCTCGAGAGATCGGCGCGTGAGCACGGCGACCCCTTTTGTGCCCACCTGGTCCTTCCAACTTGTTTCGAACCCTTAGGATGTTCGGGAAAAGGCTTAGGTCCAGGTGGTGTTAGTGTTTGGGCGCCTACGTGCACACCACCTGCCAACTCTGAGTTCACAGATATAAAAACCGCCACGATCCGGCGACAACATGCAGTCAAAACACCCTTGATAGTTCCGTCGCAAGCATCACAACTGAAGCTGTGATCCATGGCGTTTAACCAAAGCGTCTTGGGTCGTGTTCGATGCTGCCTCAGAATGGTGATGACGCTGGCGATGATTGCCGCGGCCACTACAGCAGGCTTGCTTTTTCGAGGATGATCACGGTGGTCATGCCATGGGAAACTTTGCTGAGTGGAGCTTGGGTCTTACACTTTCGTGAAACTCAACTAGCTCGTTCAATGAAGATAGGTAGCCCCACGGCAATCCACCTGCTGCCTGGCACTCCGGGCCATGCAATCGGAAACAAAACCCGCTATCGGCCCCATTGAAATCACGACTGCGTCATGAGGCTCAATGCGGGGCTTTGCGATTTAAGCCAGTGTCGCGAGTTTAGCAGCGTAGCATGATCCCGGTACACTTCTTGCCCGCGGCGGTCGAATCGCAAACCCTGCCAACACACATACTCGGGACCAGCCCTTACAGCTGCCACCTGGTTGCTGAGTTCCGCAGGCCACGGAAGGCTACTCAGCAACAGACTGGTTTGAGAAGCAAATGAGCTTGAACCCCTGCTGACCTGCGTCGCAGCTGCCACAGCCAGGATCCTGAGTGCGCTTGCCAGGGAAAGGTGAAGCCCTGGAGCTACAATTTCCGCTGATTTCGGTACCATTAGGAACAAGCTTTCGAAGTTGACGCAACACTAGGACGTCGTTTTGACTGTGCAGTCCTGCAACTATCACGTTCTGAAAGCACGGCGTGATGTGCTAGCTGCTGGCACATCACCCCACTGCGGGGAGGACCATATGCCGATAGCAAACAAGAGTCACACCTGCTCCTGTTATGCTCAATATCACACAAGCGTTACTGAAACTTATTTCTAGTAGAACCCCAATTAAAAGTACAACCTACGTGATACCCCAAAAACAGCTCAAATAATTAGACCGGGTCAAAAGGAATTTCAAGAGTGCAAAGAGCAGACATGGAGCGGACTCAAAATGTCATGAAATTCTTAATTCCTGTACGGGCATATTCTCAATGCTGCTAGATGCTGCTAGTGACTAGTGGGCATGGCTGCAAATGGGGCAACACGAGCATTAAACTAATTGCATGCTTGTCTTCTGCTTGAGACCTCGATCGACTGCATTTTATCTGATAGTTCTGCCTCGCCCATCACGTGCTGTGAAGCCCTGTAATGTACAGGACCACGGCATTCGTAGGCAAATGCGTCCCAAATGCGTCCCCTATATGCGTTCCACAGGAACTCCGAAACCTTCAACACCTGTGTCTGCAAGCCCCGAACGACAAAACCTCTTTTTCCAAAGTCTACTGTGGGCTGAGCACCGACATGAACGGCGATGAGCCAGTCTCTGTTAACGGCACTGCTCACAAAACAGCTGCTGACCACGAATAGCTGCCGGCCATGCTCTGAAGTCCCCTCAGTCGGTCGAGTAGCTGTGTCGACTCTCCGTCCTGGAACTCCTGCACACATCATCATCCCGTGCACGGCTGTGGGGACTGTGGGCAATATGTACTGGTTTCCACGGAGTTCTACGAGTCTACAGGTTGCATTGCGCCCATTGGTGCTCGAGGAGAACTAGGACCTTCGAAATTCTGAAAAGCAGAGAACTATGAGATCGTACACTTAGCCGCGGGTTCAAGTACGAAAGCCGAGAGATCTGCAGCAACTCTTGTAGAATCAAGGGCCGCGCAGCTGTCGGACTATCCCAGTGCGGGGGACCCTTAACTGAAGTGCACCTCGCCTCAGACACGGCGGCAAGGCGAAAGCGAGGGACGAGGGTAAAAGAGCTCGACTCCTCTGGGCTTCCGAGCTGTTGGCTTCTTTGATCGGTTAAAGGCTTCAGGAAGTTCAAGGGAGTTCAGGGCTAAGGGTTAGTCAGGAAGTTCAAGGGAGTGCAGGGTTTAAGGCTCCAGGTGTTGGGAAATCAATCGGAAAGCTCTGTTCGGTTCTGGGGCTTTGCCGCACAGAAGGCACTGAAACGGCCGGCTTTGCTGAAGGCTACATGGACTGCAGAGCGCTTTCCCTTCAGGTTTCGCGGTTTTGGGGTTTGGGGCTTCATCTCTGCCTTTCAAAACACATCGTTTTGTTGGGCAGCTGGACACTAGGACGCAACAGACTTGAGCACTGCTCACCTTCCAGATTCCGAATCCTGACATCTGCCGAGCTCCCATTATTGGTCTCAGTTCATGGGCGAGAACAAAAGTACTCGTTCGGCTTCGGTCTTTAAAACAGCCCCGGGTGTGTGCAAAAAGAAAAAGGTCGCAGTCAACTTCCCCTCCCGTGGACACCTCCTGGAGCCTCTTTTGCCGCTTCCGTGGCGCCTGTCAAAACCATTTTCTGGGTGAAATCACCCAGAGCAAGCAAAGTCTCTGCCGCTCGTCTTCATTTGGCTTCGGACCATGGTGCGAAATTCAAAACTGCGGGTGAGGGGCACAGTTTCAGGCAGTTACGGCCCATGGCAGGGTATGCGATCAAAGTGCGCTGTTGCTCCCGTGCGGCTGGGTTGCAACAGACTACTTACACCGTGGAGATTTACACTACATCCGACGGGAGGAAAGATGGGCCTTCGACCCTATGAAGCCTGAGCACCCATCAACCAGAACCACCAGAGGCCACGAGGACGACAGCACCTACAGCGACCTACAGCAGCTAACAACAGCAGATGCAAACAACGGCTATCACCACCCGAGCATCACCACCGCTCCGGGGGGCATCGGCGCCAGGACGACAGCAACGAACGACACCAACCACATAGGAGCTCTGAAACGCAGGACTCCGAGGAGGGTCTAGGGCCAGAAGCCTCGTCTGGGGCTCGAGAGCTCTGCCAGTGTTCAAAGTGCTGTGCCTCAGATGCACTGCCGCTGTCAACCGATGCTTGTACGCAAAGAAACTTAAGGAACAACGGCTCATCCGTTTGCTGAGCTGGCAGGCATGAGCTGTATAATATGCATCGTTTCAGACATGAACCCTATGCCACTATGCGGTCGGGCAAGTGTATGCCAGCACTCTTCCCGCCACTCTCCAGAGCCGTAAAGTCAACGCTACTGTAAGAGGTGCTGGAAGTAGGTACGGGTTTTGGTATGAGAACTATGGCAGGTGGTGCCTTCGGAAATCTCGAACCGGAGGCCAAGGCTCAAAACCGAACACAAAGTGCACTGATGCAGCAGGGCTGCACTGTCTTCCGAGGATGCCAGAAGATTTGCCAGACACCTCATACATGAGTCTTTCGATTGCCAGTTTAGGAGCCTAAAGGATTTGCTCTTGAGCACAAGAAGAAAAAGCAACGACATCAACGGTTGAAGTGCCCGGTGGCCTGGTGCTGATCACAGGTTCCAGTTTTGAAGTGCCTGGTGGCCTGGTACTGATCAGCGTGCTGATACAGGTTCCACTACCACGGAGGCAAGCCTCTGCATGGGAGTCATGGGAGTTTCGGGGCTTATCAACTGTCAGGACAAAGCCCAAACAAGGATGCCCGTAATTCCAACAATCCCCCGCTCGAGATCTGTTCGACGCTGACGAGGCCTGGGAGCTTGAATGATCCCTCGAATGGTTGCGAGCGGAGCATTTCCTTCGGGGAAACTTGCCAAAAGCCCGAGTAGGAACCCGCTGTGCCAACCCTGCAAGTGTCCCCTTCTTCAAAAGAACCCAACCCTTTTTTTGAACCCAGAAGAACCCAACCCTAAACCCTAAACCCTAAAACCCTAAGCCCTAAGAACTAAGAGCCCTTCGCGCAGGAACCCGACAAAAGCGGAACCCTCAGCCCACCCGGCACCTCCGCAGCTCCGACCGCTGGCTCCTCAACTCCAAAGCCTCCGAAATTTTGAGAGAAAAGGGTTTCAGGGTTTAGGGTTTAGGGTTTAAGGTTTAGGGGTTTAGGGGTTTAAGGGTTTCAGGGTTTAGGGTTTAGGGTTAGGGTTTCGGGGTTTAGGGTTTAGGGTTAGGGTTTCGGGGTTTAGGGTTTTCCCTCCTACTTAGCAAGGACGAGGCCTGCAGCGCAGAGTAGGTTTCAGGTTTAGTGGTCAGGGTTTAAACCCTAAACCCTAAACCCGGCTTAAAGCTCAAAGAGGGCTTTTCTTTTTCGGCGCTGGCACCCGGACAAGTCCAGGCCCAGGGCCTGAAGAGGGCTTTGGCCCAGGGCCTTGACAACCCAATACCCCTTACTTAAGGAATTAAATCATAATATTATAAGGCCCCTACAATTTTAGGTATATTCCGATATACTCCTTAATTAAGGGGTATTGGGTTCTCTGGCCCAGGGCCTTCAGAATATGAGGCGACTCTGCGGCGCTCCCACTCGGAGAGAATCCAGGCGAGGCTTGGCGATTTGAAGGCTTGGGGAGTCCAAGTCCAGGAGAGGCTTCGAGGCGACCGTCTTGGTGAAAAACAGCTACGGTGAGGGTTTTCTTTTTGCCTCTCGCATGGCAGAGTTTAGGAAGGTTTCGGGTTTAGGAAGTTGAAGGGCTGATTCTAAGGGGCTCTTGATAGTTCGGGGGGGGAGCAGAGGAGCCTTTGAGCTTTCGCCGAAGGCTTCTGTCGACAAAGGGGTGTTCCACCACGGCTTGCGACGCATTTCCGGTGTGAACCCTTATATCGATTTAATGTAGTGTGCTTCATGTCCGGAAAGGCCGATATGCATATCGGTTACTCGAGCTCCGGCAAGAACGCCCCAAGGCAGTTCCAACCCCAAACCTTCGATTCTCCCAAGAGTTGGCCTGAACAGCAGACACACATCCAAACCAGCCCAAGTTGGTCTAAGCACGAAGAGCGTTCTTGTCTCTTTCTCGTTTAAAGCCTTGTTGCATCCAGGCCTCTTGCAAGAACCCAAACCCCAAAACGCTTCTCCTACAAACCCCCCGGCTCTCCCCCTAAACCCTCAAACCCCTAAACCCCTAAACCCCTAAACCCCTAAACACTAAACCCCCTAAACCCGAAACCCTAAGCCCTGAACCCTAAACCCTTAAACCCCTAAACCCCTAAACCCTTTTTTGCCTAAACCCCTAAACCCTAAACCCTAAACCCCCTAAACTGTGATAGTCCCTTAAGGTCCCTTATAGTAGTCCCTATATCCCATTCCCCCAGTCCCTACTAAGCACCAGACAGTGATTACCGATATTATTGTTAGGATTGCTTGTTATGACTATGCTATAAACGGAGCCCAAGTACCCAATTATTATTATTATTATTATCATCATTTATTATTATTATTATTCTTCTTCTTCTTCTTATTATTATTGTTATTATTATTATTATGACAGAAAGCCACGGCAGAGCCGATCCGAGGCCCTGCCCTGCCTTCCGACGGAGCTCGGCCGCCTCGGCCCCGGAGCTCAGGGCCATGGCCGGAGAACTTCGGGGGGCCGCGCATCGAGACTGAAGAGTGCTCTTTAAAGGTTTAGGGGGGTTTTTTAAGGGGGTTTAGGGTTTAGGATTTAGGATTTTATTGCCTCCTACGGATTCAGGATTTAGGGTTTGGGGTCGAGGGTTTTGAGGCTTCGAAAGCTTTCTGTTCCATCCTTTGCAGGGCTCCGGCTGTGTCGGGACACTTTGGGCTCCGAGTTGAACCTCTGGCTGAAGAGGCTGCTCTGCTCAGCATCTGCTGCTCTCTCGGACATGCTAGGGGCCAACGCATCTGAGCTGGAAAGGTGCCGTGCGAACCTCTCACATGGGGATCTTCGACCCACCATTGCTTAGCCGCTCTCACGTGCTGCGGATGTGGCGTCCTTCCGACCACAGCCCTTGCGCGATCCACTCGGTCCTTGGCTCAGGGTCAGGCTGGCGCATCGAGTGTGCAAAGTAGGGTGCTTTGCTTCTTGGACCTGTAAGACTGTGATTGTAAGCATGTTTAAAGCGACTTCGGGAAGGGACTGTGAAAATGCCAGAAAGCCAATGCAGACCCGATGTACCCTTTGCTGGCTCATAACCGCTGCAGTATGAACATATGTACGTCAATGTATGTATGGTATACCTAACTATGTACGCAGGTCCGTTCATCTGGTATCTGAAACTGTGTTTCTTCACACGACAGTCGCGCACTTGTTGTGGTGCCAACTCCGTCGAAGTGGGTCCACTGTGCCGTGCCGGAGCCCCGAGTCACCCAAGCGCACCGCAGAAATCGGTGCGTCGGGCCCGAAAAAGCATCATCAATGCCAACACCGATGCAGGTCTAAACGGCCTGCAAACCACCCAAGACCAAAAATGAGGACAGACATGCACATACAGACGTACATAGACGAATGGATAGCTAGCTAGCTCAGTAGATAGACACATTGGCAAGGATTGACAGCCAGAGAGATCCAGACAGACAGACCGACAACTGTGGCATGGACATGGACATAGATACAGACAAACACCTAGAAAAAGGTTCCGAAGAAGGGAATAATGATTTAATGATTTTTTCATGACAGGAGCTGCGCACCTCTCTGCTGGGCCCTTTAAAAGAGGCAACTTCGGCCAGGCGGCGCAGTAGAAGGTCTTTGCGGCAGCGAGGCATCCGGGAGAGGCGCCTTTGCGCTGCAGGTGCCGGAGATCCTCTGAGGTGGGCGGTTCAAATTCTTCGGGCCGTTCTCTGGGGGGACAATCCTCGATGCAGCTGGCGAGATGTCTTGAGCTTCGATGTTCTGCTTGGGCCGATGTCGGAGTTTCGGACTACACGGAAGAGCCCGGCACCTCGTCCGCCAGCGGCCCACAAGGACGGGGGCCACCGGCCAAAGCTTCTCGAAGGGCGCGGCCGGGGCGTTCTGAGGGGGACGAGCTTTGAGCGATTCAAGGCTCAAGGGGCTCTCTGGTCGTTTGAGAGATTTTGAGAGTCTTGGAGGTTGTTGTCGGGAGGAACCGGGCGCCCATGTCGGCCTAATCCGAAAGACCCTGCGGTTCACTTCTGCCCAAGCCTCGGGGCCTGAGAGTGACATCTTCCGGGCTCCGGGGTTTTGCAAAAACCTGCAACCCGCCTCGTCCCGTCATGGCGCGAGAATGGCAAGCACGGGTGACATTGCAGCCAGGGCCGAGAAGCGTCCCAACGAATGTTCAACCAGGAACTTTGTTGCAGCAGTAGCAGTAGCTCAGAAGTTCAGTAGTAGTGGTGGTGGGTGGTCGAGTTGTTGGTGCTATGGTTGCGCTTCAATCGGGCTCTCTCGTGTCATGGTCGGGCTGTGATCTCAACGCCGAAACCTTTTAATGCAAACCTCGTGTTTTTAAGGCCTCCTGCCATTCAGAATTGATGCCGTAATCCTAGAATCCTAAACTCTCCCAATGCTGGGCCGAAGCTGCCATCAGTTCGAGTTCGGGGGGCGGGTGGGATCGCGGTTTATGAGTGAGAAGGGCTCAAGCAAGAGCTAGCTTCCGCTCTGGTTCTTGTAACATTACGTGACCTCAAACACATCTTGTGCCGATGTGGTGCAGCATGGCGAGGGAAACAGCAGAAACCATGACAGAAGCCTGTGTGCACAACGGCGGCTGCAGAAAGCGGCATCACAGCTCCCCTTTAAGACCCAATCGACCCCTAAACCCTAAGAACCCCAAACATGCGAGATGTCTTCCTGTATCAATGAGCCAGCTGCACGGCAAGGAAGTGGCCCAGGGAAGCGGCCGGGAGCTCTTTTTTGCACAGTTCTGGCTGGTGCATTCGGAAGTCGCGAAACTGTGAGGCCTTGGCAAAGCAACGGCTTATCACATTGACAAAAGCATAAAAATCAAAGTAGAGGAATCAGCGGCGCTGGCTGTGGGCCAAGCCCGAAGACTAGAAGATATGATACGTCCTCCATCTTTACATCCCGCCCCTATAAGGCTTTTGAATCCGAGAGTGTCCGATCTTCGGGTTCCGCTTCCTGTCAGTTCCGCAGACGTGCTGTCCTCCACATCTGGGCTAGTCGACGGCCAGGCTTCGATTCACTGTGGAACCATCATGGCACACAAAAGCTGATTTTAAAAAATCATCTCGACCTGGCGTTTGACTTTCGCCCCTTCTGTTGCCAGTACTGCTACTTTGGCCTTGAAAAGGCGAGCAGTCCTGACGATACAAGGAGGCTGCTTTGAAGTGGCTGACTGGCCTATGAGGTACCAACAATAGTTAAGTAAAGGTCGCTTGGAATTCACAACACTACATGTGCGTTTATGTAAGACAGTAAGTATGCATGCCTGCAGGTAGGTAGGTAGGTCGGCAGCTAGCTAGCTAGCTAGCTAGCTAGCTTGCTAGCTAGCTAGGTAGCTGGCTAGCTAGCTAGCCAAATAGCTATCTAGTCAGGCAGGCATGCACGGATGCATGGATGCCTGACCCCTGGATGGATGGAAGGATGGATGGACGGCTGGATGGATGCAGGGACGGATGGACGGACGGACGGACGGACGGACGGACCGACGGACGGATGGATGCATGGATGCATGGATAGCGGACGGATGGGATGGGATGGGATGGGATGGGATGGATGGATGGATGCGTGGATGGATGGATGAGTGGATGCATGGATGGATGGAAGTAAGGAAGGAAGGATGGATGAATGGATGCATCCATGCATGCATGCATGCATGCATGCATGGATGTGTGTACGTACGTAGAAGTATAGACATTTGCTTGTTTGTCTGCCTGTCTGTCTGCCTGCCCGGCTAAATGCTGGACCTCACTCCAGCCGGCGAATCGCACAACCTCAAGGATGGGTGGCAGTCCGGAAACCATCGCAGTCGGTCCCAGCGGGGTGTCGAAGTTAGGTTCATCCGCCAGGACTCACACAACAAAACATATTTCTTTGTTCGTCTTCTTCTGAGCCGTAGCATTCGACACCCGTGGGGGACGTTCGGTAGCAACTCGCCAAAGATTTTATTGCAAATGGTGCGTAAGGAAAGAAACGTTGCTGCCGTCTGGACCGTGACGGTGCCGGAGCCTCCGATGCTTGATCTGATGCTTTAGGCGTGGTCGCCCGCGCTCCTACAGGAGATGCTGGAAAGGCAAAGCTTTGTGAGTGCTTCGATACTGAACTCGAGACAAGTCCCCAAACCCTGAAACCAAAGGACCCAAAGGACCCACGTCCTGCCAACTCCGAAGATCGAAACCACCGTGCAAGCTCTTCTGGGCGGAACAGTTCCCAAGAGAATCATGATCTATGCTACCTCCTGGCTTATTAAGTGCACTAGGAAGTGGTGCTAAAAAGGCCAGGACGCCTTGCTTCTTACGCTTCTGCCGATCCGATATCACATGCAAGGGATTCCCAGCTTCGCTGCGCACGCGATACTGAATTGCGGCTCCTTTGCTCCCGGACGAGGGCCGGCTCGGACCCAGAAATCGCAGAAACCCCCGGTACCAACTGACGGTCAGAGAGAATCGAAATCCGCCCACAGAAGGGGGAGAGATCATGAAGACAAGATGATGGGAACCAGTGATACCATAAGATTTGTGATGCCACAAAGATTGCCAGTTATGATGCCGCTCCAGCAGTGGAAACAGCCAGAGTGAGTGAGTGACCACTGCGCAACCAAGAATAAAAGCAACTTACGGCAGAGAAACTCTCAAAGCACGGCCCGCGACCGTCAGTTGCAAAGCAAAGCCGACGTTTGAGGGCGCTGTCCACGCCTGATGAGCTGTCATCACCGGCGCAATGGTCAGAGGCGAGTGGCGCCACAATTCCCCGCCCACAAATCAACTCGGCCTCCGAATCCTCTAGGTGACAGTCAAGACTTTCCATCGCCCGTCCTAAAACCTCACCTTGCTCCACACTCCTGACTCGGCCTAGGCGGGTAGTACGGCTTGGGCTTACTGCAGTTGTCGGTCGCAAGGGGGCTACAAACCCACGGTTTCCCCCGCGCGAGCTTGACAAAAGCAGCCCTTGGGGCTTGCTCGGGTTTTTTTGAGACTCACACTCGGACAAGCCTGGCAAGGTCCGTTTCGTTACTGTAGGGTTGGGAAGTTTAATGTCGAAGCCTCGTAAGGTTTTTGCAAGGCTTCAGGCACCATGGATCTCATGCTCCATCTTCGGTCTCTGAGTTCGTCGGGGTGTGGTACGACTGGCCTCCTCTTTCCTGACCTTCCGGTAAGCAAACATTCGAGCTACAATTGAGAGGGTGGCGCAGACATTCAGCACGCCGGATGAGGTTTATGTGAATGGAGGCTTGTAGCAGCAATGAATGAAAGGAAGCAGAACCATTCTCACTGTTCCATGTCCAGCACTTTGACAGCTGTCCAGCAGTCTTTGCAGACTTAGCTGAAGCCTGGTCATCCTCTCAATGAAACGACATCGCGGCCGCCCGCGCCTCACTACGGTTACAACCCGGTTACGCCGACGTCGTCCACCGATGTCGGCACCGGGTTCATTGAGTTCTACGCATGAAAGCTTATGTGGATCTCGAAGGCAAACGTTTTCTGAAACAAACCGTATTAAAAGGCTCGGCTTGCAGAAGAGCTGGCATCCAGACTACTTAGACATGCATGCATTAATCCATGTTGTGTTCCATACTTTATTGCTGGAGCTGCCAGTAAAGTGCGGGTATACTAATATATATATATATATATATGCTACCCCCCCCGAGGACCTACCTTGAAGCCTTCTGCGA
>CAJNDV010032340.1:25131-40596 GCA_905221635.1 Symbiodinium sp. CCMP2456 | reverse complement strand
TTCTGGTTTCTACTGTCTAGACCACCCACCCCCACCCACCCACCCACACACAGACACACACACCCTCACACACACATACATACATACATACATACATACATACATACATACATACATACATAGATACATACATAGATACATACATACATACCTACATACATACATACATACATACATACATACATACATACATACATACATACAACATACATACATACAGAGAGAAATACACAAAAAGGGATCGTGTGTGAAAATGTGATGAGGTCTTCGGCTCCTTCCTCGTGTTGGCCTTGCCGGCTGCCGCTCTGGAGGCACTGGCTTTTGAAGGGGCGGAGGATCGGTTTTTAATCGCTTTCCCCTGTTGTTAAACACCCCCTAACAATAAAAACACATTGGGACATATCCTCCCGAAATCATCCCTGCCCGTTAAAATCTATTCTGAACTAGGGGGAGGGTTTCGAGGCCGCGAATACCTTTATAGAGCACAGTGAGAGCAAGAGCAAGAGATAACAAGAAGAAGCAAAAGCGGGAGCGGTGTCCCCTAAACCCCATCAACCCAACAAAAACCCAAGAGGGCCCAAAAGCAAAGAAGCGCACCTGAATACTAATGACTAAGCAGAGTACCAACGGAATGTACTTGAGCAGCACTCTTCTGAATATGGAGACGGGGAGGTTCAGGATACTGAGGGTTTAAGGTTTAGGTTTTAAATAGGGTTTAGGGAGTTGTCTAGCTGTTATGTCCCTCTACAAGAGCTCGAAGATTGTATCAGACCACTCCAGCCACTGCAGGCATGTCGTAGCAGGAAGCGACCTCTTAACACCCTGACTTAAACCCGTTGGCTCCCTCTAAAGCCCTCTATATATGTATACATATATATATATATAGATGTATATCTATGTATATAATATATATATATATATATATATATATATGTATACATATCCCTAGAAGCCCAGAACCTCCTGCGCTTTCAAACCCCTTTAGACTTAGGGTGTGGGGTTATTTACGGAAGCCCGTAGTGAGCTACTGTGCAGTAGAGGGTCTATGGGTGGACTAAGACTAAGAATCCCCCCCTCAGGATCCCTCATGATCATACTCTTACATGCAGTTCATTGAATCCGGCCATATAGGGTGATTTGGAGCTACACCTCTAGAAAATGACCAAACAGCCGTAAGCGTAGCAACAAGCACGCATCCTAAAAGGCACAACAACCATCACCAGCCTTCTAGTGCGCTAAAGTGCTGCATGATTCAACAAGCCATCAGCCAATCCCGATCCCTAAAACAGACCCTGAACTCTCAACCCTAAACTGGCGCGCAGGCTCGCGGACCAAGCTTGGTGCAAGTGGCCACGTCCCAAGGAAGCATTTCTTCCACGGTGTTCCAGGTCTTACGGATTTTGTGTGGTTCAGGCTCATATACAAGCCTAGATACTTTCCAATGCCATTTCTTAGGCCTCCTTATGATTTTTGATACCATAAAGGAGCCCAAAACCCTATTCTAATTACTAAGGCCCCTACATTATAAGTTGGGTTTGGGATAGGGGTTGAAGAGTTGACGGTTAGTGGGATTTCAGGTGTTTTACATATCGATAACGGACATTGTTTACCCTCTAGGTTCTGATCTGTTTTGTGTAATATAGCCTGATGAATTAGTCATAGTATCTCTATACTCCCGACAAAAAAAACATACGGTGAAATACACCCAACCTCATTGAAATCGTTAAGACCCCTATGTTCCATCCCCGGAACACCCCACAGAGCAACCCCGTTGAGGCCCCTTTAAAGCTTTGAAGGAACCCTCAAAAGGAACCCTATCCTACATTCCTTCCAGCCTCAGAAACCTCAACCCTAAACCCTAAATCCTGTCCGAAGTCTCCTCCTACATTCCTTAGAGTCTCGGGGATCTGAGGGCTCTCATCGAGCCCCGCCTGATGCGGCTTTCTTTGCTGATAGCGATGCAGCGGCTTGGCTCTTGGATGGCTTTTGGTTTAGTGTTTTGGGTTTTGGGCCCTACTTCAAAAACCCCCGGCGGTGCACCTAGCAAGTCATCACGAGAAATATTGCGAGGAGAAGTCGATGTTGGGGAGCGTGTTCTTTGCGCCCTTTGGGGCAGCAAGGTTTGCTTGGGCGTCGGTTGAGGCTTCTGCTGAGCTGGCAGGGTTTGGAAGTAGTAAGGAGGTTGAAGTTTCTTCAATCAGTTTTCCCTGGTATTCCAGCTTTAAGTTTGCCGATATATATATATATATAGTTTAACACTGTAGTGTATGTGTATACATAGTATATTTTAAACATATACGTCTCCTTATTCATGCGTATATGCATGTATGCATTTATACATATATATATATATGTATGATATACAATAGACTCCTACTCAATCTAACGATAATGACTAGGACAATCGTATATTCAGTGCAGCATGCGTCGATTCTTGGCCATTGGGATGGTAGCTGGTTGTACTCGATGTCTTGATGTTCCTGCATGACATTGGGAGTTGAGAAACAGGCCACCCAAATACGAACAAATGCTGGCCGCCGACTTAGGTGAAAGCCTTACATATTTCAGCCCTGCCTTTTACCGAAGCCGCACCCATCAGCACAGCAGCAACATGGAAGCTTTTATGGCTTTTAGGGTTTAGGGATCCTAAAACCCGAACCTCTGAGCCCCCAAACCTCGCATTTGATCCTAAAGGCCTGGAAGTTGCAGCAACTTGGACCGCAGACCCCAAACTAAGGAGCTGAATCTGATGTAGGGGCCTTAATAATCAGAAGAGGGTTTGGGGGTCCTCTATACTATACTAGTGAAGAGCCTCTAAAACCCTATTCTAATTATAAAGGCCCTTACATTACGTTACCCTGATAAGTTTGACACTGTCATACTACAGATCAGAGGTGTTCCCTCTTATGCTCTTATGATAGCCTACCCATAGGTCCCCATAGTAGTTCCTTTTTGGGATTACCTAATAGGATCCTAAATATAAGCCACAAGAAGGAAACTACTTACTAATATGGGGCCTATGGGTAAGTCAAGGTCCATGGCAGAAAACCAGAAACCTAAACCCTAAACCCTCAACCCTAAACCCTAAACCCTAACCCCAAACCTTAAACCCTAAACCCTAACACTGAGAAGACCAGGTCAGGTCCTCTTAGCCCTCTTAGCCCATCAGGTGCGGCCGCAGAGCAGTGCAGCACAGGACAGTGGGGGCCTTGGCCGTGCCTGTTGTAGGGTTTAGAGCTTGGGGCTTAGAGTTTGGAGGCCTGCATAAGGCTGACGACCTGACCAGCGTTGAATAGAGCTCTAGAGCGGTTTATGGGTCACTTTCGATCACAAGAAAAATCGAGAACATTATATAAGGAGTTCTTCTCGGCCAATCAGGTTTTCGAAAAGTCATCGACAGAGTCACCGATTTGTCGAACACAAACTCCTGCAAGGTTCGACTTCGCAGGCCAGATAGCGTGACCATGGCTTCTTGAACGGCTGTGGGCACAGGCTGCTAGGCTGCTGAGGTGGACGAGCATGACTCGCCAAGCTCGGGCACAGGAGAAGACGCCACATCCTGCAGCTCTCAACCTCATCATTCACCAGAAGCCTTTTAAACCTACAACCCTAAAGGCCCTAAACCCAAATCGCTGAACCCTAAACCCTAGCCCCTTGGGCACTTCTTTGAGGCATCGCCGCTGCCGTGGCCGCAGGGCACCGGCGGGCACCGCTGGCGAGCCTCGAGGCACCAGTTGAAAGGTCTTTACACCTAGACTGGGGTTCCTCTAAGGGTTCAGGGTTCAGGGTTGGGTCCAGGGTTGAGGGTTAAGATCCCTTCGAGGGATTCTTCAAAAGGTGCTTATAAGGGTTCTAGAATGGTTCCAGCGATGTTTAGAGCTTCAGAGCTCGGGTTTGCGAGGTTGAGGCTTTAGGGAGCAGGGTTTTAGGCAAGGGTTTCACGGTCTAGGGTTTTATGTTTTTTGGGGTTTCGAGTTTTTTGTGGTTCTAGGCTTGGGGCTTTTCTTGGGCGGCTCAAGGGCTACCGTTCTGAGGCCCTAAGCCCTACCTGAACCCCATACGACCTTCCTGTTTAAGTCACATGACGGAGCCCTGAAAATGAAAACGGTAGGGTTCTTATAAGGAAAGCAGATGAAGGAGCCCCAAGAAGGTAGGTTTTTCTACGGAGATCATGTTAGGGCAGCCTTAAGGGGTAGGTTAGGTTTCTTATATGGACATCATCTTGTGGAACCCTACAAAGGTTTCCTGTAAGGATACCACATTACGGAACCCTACAAGCATAGGTTTCTTGCAAGGAGATCATCTGTAATTAAGGAATCCTAAAAAGGTAGGCTTCTTTCAAGCTTAAAAAAAGGAAATCCTAAACATGTCTTGTAAGGAAATCATATTCAGGAACCCTCATGAGATAGCTTTCTCGGGATCTACATAGGCTAGCATCAGCCGCTTGGGGTGGCAAGGAGGTACGTACTTTCGGGGTTTAGGGTCTACCCAGAGGCCCATTGTAGTTCCTTTTTGTGGCTTATATTTAGGATCCTGTTAGGTAATCCAAAAAAGTAACTACTATGGGGCCTATGGGTGTAGGGGTTGGGGGCTTCGGGTTTAAGACTTGCAGGGGGTGAGCTCCACAAATCAGGGAGGCGGCTGAAACCTTCACATCCGAAGCCCTGAACCTCCGAAACTCTGCGTCGCACGCAAGAGATCCCGAGAAAAAACTGAACCTTACTGGCGAGGCACACCCAGAGTGTATTTATTTCCCTTCATTAAAACCCGGCATGAAGTAAAAGGGGGGGGGGGGAAATGCAAGAGTCTCCACACTTTATCTTCCCAAAACATCCCTCAAGCATCCCCAAGAGAATCCTCAAGCCCTGAAGACAAGCACCCGATACACCTCACCCGACAAATCCGAAGCTACACGGCTACACGCGCTAAATCCGAAGCCACGAGCCTGTCAGCTACAAGCGCACGCAGTGCTGCTTAACCTCGGGCTCCGAGCAGTAGAAGCAGTCGGAACGCCCTGGAGGGAAGTATAATCAATATAATAATCTTCGTCGTCGCTGCTGTTGATCTATTGCGATGAGTGTTTCGGTTACTCTGGTTGTGGCTTCTTACCGTTCGTGTCATTGCAACTGTGGTTGTTGCCGTGATTTTTCTAATGATTCCTGTTGTCATTGTTGCTACCATTGCTGTAGCATGTCATGAGTTGCGAGGCCGTTGAGCAGCAACATGCTGTCCCGGCAGAGCGAGGCACTGTGCGCAGGAAGCTCAGAATCCAGGCCGTCGTTAGGGAGCCCGATGCCTAGGATCTTTGAACTTAGACGGTTCAGGGCTTACACTGTGTTCACTATTCTTCTTTGTATGATCGGGGTTAATCATGGGTTCTGCATCGAAGGCATATTCAGCATGAGACAGATCTCCATGGGAAAAGACAACTTTCAGCCCTACGGAGCTCTCTGTGTAGGGTTTAGAGTTCCCCCTAAACCCTACCCTAAGGGTCCATGTACCCGAATAGTAGATACTTTGGCACCAAACTACCTATACAGGGACTACTTTAAGGCCAAAGTATCTACTATTTGGATACAATCACCCTTTGGGCTAAACCCTGAAAGAAGAGAATTGGTCGAACTTCACCGTCCGAGTGTTGGGATGTTTGCTCAGACCCGCAAGTCGAATCCCTTGTTTTTTTTGTCCATCCGGTTTAGGGCTTTGGGTTTAAATATTTAGGGTTTAGGGCTTAGGGCTTAGGGTTTAGGGTTCAGGGCTTCGGGGAGCAAGGACTACACCTCTTGTCTGAATCTTGCTTGTTGTTCATATAGGGGCCTTAATAATTACCTATGCTAGTTTGGGGGTTCCTTATTATCTATATTATATAGTTCCTTTTTAGCTGCATTATGTAGTTTCTTATTATCTGTATTAAACTATATTACATAGTTCCTTATTATCTGTATTATATAGTATCATATACCCCGAAATCCTATTCTAATTTTTGAGGCCCCTTTGTTACTCTGGATGCCGGGCTCTGGAGCTGCCTCACGTATGGGGCGTCGGGTGGCTCGAAAGCTTTGGCTGCTAAAGAATAAACCCTAAACCCTGCTAGTACTGATACAGATAATGCTAGTAATGCTAATTTAATGCTACTACTGATACTGATGTTATAACACGAATTTGGTAATACTATTACTAAGACTAAGACTAAGCCTTCAGCCTTCTGAGACTCCCGCGGAGCCTAAACCCTAAGCCCTATACCGTAAACCCTAAAGCCCTAAACCCTAAACCCTAAAGCCCTAAAGCCCTAAACCCTAAACCCTAAAGCCCCAAACCCTAAACCCTAAAGCCCTAAAGCCCTAAACCCTAAACCCGAGGTACCCCCTCACTCCTTCAATCTCCCACGGCTTCGTCTCCAAGCGCTGGCAGGCAAAGAACAAGGGAATGTCTGCTCCCTGTCTACCCATAGACCCCCATAGAGTTCCTTTTGGGGATTACCTAGTAGGATCCTAAATATAAGCCACAAAAAGGAACTACTATGGGGCCTATGGGTAGAGTTTAGGGTTTAGGGGTCTGCTTTCTGAGGCGTCGGCGATTTGGGGATATTGGTGTAGCCAACAAAAAGCACGACGCAGAGTCCGGATTCGCGTTAGATACTCGGTTAAGGCTCCCGATTGAACTCGAATCGCCGAAGCCGGGAGACCACTGGAAGGGTCAGGACTTCGACACATAGTTGCCAAGCTCCGCCAGGACCTGCAACCAGGGATGGGTGGAAGTCTCGAGCCCTACCAGCAGCAGGTCAACACCTAGATCTCGATAGGCTTGCAAGTCTTGAGTTGAACACCCTATGGTATCTTCAAACCCTATAAACCCTAAACCCCTAAACCCCTAAACCAGAAGCAGTCAGAGCACGTTTCCATGCTCCTCATGATCGCCTCTTCGTATACGCTCAAAAGCTTATTTGGAACTGAACCGAGCACCGTACACTCCACATCGCCGCCGCAGCACTCCGAGCTTGCTTGGTAGTTCAGCTGAGTTTGTGTAATCAAAAAAGTTCAAATCCTACATCGTCCTTAATCAAATCATGTAAATACGTCGCCCCTGAAGTTAGTTTGAAATCGGAGATTCATAGGCATAAGTGTAGATCATACAAAGCCCCTAAACCCCGAAACCCCTAAAACCCCTAAAACCCTTACATCCTTAGCCCTTAAACCCTACACCACCTATACCCAAAAAACCCAAAAGCCTTTATGGCATGTTCCGCCAGGGCCGAAACGAAGTCCGACACCTTCGCGCTCTTGAAGCTCGATGGTCTGAAGTTCGACGGGCTGAAGGACTTCTTCCCAAAGGCTCTAAGGACTCATATTTTGAGGTTTTTGGGCAAAACGACCATACTATATATATATATATATATATATATGGCTTCTGGGCTATTTTGAGCCTTAGGGCTTCTGACTTTTCTTCTCTTGGGGTTTTGGGGTTTAGGGCCCCGTCGGGCTCAGGGCTTGTGTAGAGGATGCTTTACGGTTTCTGCAGGGGTTTGAAGGGTTCTAGAAGAAGGTTCCTTTTTAAATAAGGCTCCTTCTGCCGAGGTTTTGTTCAAGGCCATACTAAGGCCCCCATCTATCAGGGCTTATGTGCTTGATGGTAGAAGGGTTCCGCAGGTGTATTGAAAGGTTCTAGAACAAGGTTTCTTTTTCTACAAGACTCCTTCTGCCGAGGTCTTGATATAAGGCCCTGCCTGCTTGGTTGTTTAGAAGGAAGAGGTCGGAGTAGTGCTAAGATCATCCCGTGTAGTTGGTTCCTTTTCATCTGCACGACCATATACCCCATAACAAGGCCCCTTCTATCGATGCTCGGCCCTACCCATAGGCCCCAAAGTAGTTCCTTTTTGGGATTCCCTAATAGAATCCTAAATATAAGCCGCAAAAAGGAACTATTATGGGGCCTATGGGTAAGCCCTAGACCGTTTTGGGTGTGGTGCCAGAGGTTCGTTTGTTCGCGGCCATCCTGGGGACCACGCAACCTTGTCAGGTTCCCGCTATATCTAATTGCAATAAGGAGCCCCCAAAGCCTTATTCGAATCATTAAGGACCCTATATTACACCGTAATAATAATAACTCAGCTTTCGATTTTGTATTGGTCACCCCGCTGCGTTGAATGTTAATTAGGGGAAACGATTACATGCAAACCCTTAAACCCCTCAAAACAACCACAAACCCTAAACCCTAACTTCTCAAAGCCTAAACCCGAAACCCTAAACCTAAACCCAAAACGCCCAAGCCCTATACCGCCTATACCCTATAAGCCCTGAACCCTCAAAGCCTTCACGCCCCGAAATGCCCTGCAAGCCCGACAGCTCCTGCAGCCGAAGGTTCTTTACTGGGGGCCGTAGTTATTCGAATAGAGTTTTGGAGTACATTATCTGTGTATGTATGTATGTATATATATATATATTAATATTAAAGGAACCCCAAGGGATAGACTTTGTAGTATTTTAGCCTTCTTAAGCCCTGAAGCCCGAGCAGGAGTCCAGCGGCAAGGTGCTGTCCCTTGTGGCAGCAGGCGGGCGTTGGGCTGCCAAGAGGGACCCGAAATTCGACACGTAGGGCTTAATATAGGGCCTTAATAATTGCCTCTATTATTTTTTGGTGGGGTTCCTTATAAAAGTATAGTAGCATGGCCCCAAACTGTTCTAATTATTTAGGCCGCTGAAAGGGTGAGGATTCAGGGTGTTCCATAATAGGGGCCCCCCTTTAAGGGGTAATATAGGGGCCTTAAGAAGAACCTATATTATTTTGGGGGTTCCTTATGATGATTATAGCAAAATTTTCCCCAAAACCATATTCTAATTATTAAGGCCCCTATATTGCTGGGGTTCTATAACCTGGTAAATGACATTGACGGGTTTAGGATGTGGGGGACATCGTGGACCTAAGTTTGGGAGGGTGTTCACGGGATCCTTCGAAAAGCGCGACACCAGTGTTGAGTTTAACTTCTTAGGATGGGCAGGATTGTGGTGTAAGGATCTTTGTTGCATTTTCGGTGTTTTGAGTATGATGTCTTCATCTCTAAACCCGAAACCCTCAACCGTTTCCATTAGATGTATGTCTTGTTCGCTTTCGAAGGAGCCTGGGGCGTATTTGGCTCTCGATTTTGGAGGCCTTGTAGGCATAGGCCCTGGCTTTGGCATTAAATTAGACCATATCTAACCCTAAACCGGATGTACACCAAAACCCCCAATCTGAAACCCTCAAGTAACCCCACCACCTCTAACCCCTAAACCCTGAACCCCTATACTAAACCCCTAACCCCTAAACCCTAAACCCCTAAACCCTAAACCCTAAACCCCTAAACCCCTAACCCCCAAACCCCAAACCCGAGCTGGCTTTCTTGCAACAGGCGCCAAGGCAGCGGCAGAGTCAGCAGTGCTGGGGCCTTTTCCTCGTGTTCGAGAGGCCAAGCTGCCTTAGTCTTGGGGTTGCCCCTGGGTTCTGGCTTCGGGGTTTAGGGTTTAGGTTTCGGCGTTTAGGGTTATGGGTTTAGGGTTTGGGGGTTTGTGGGGTTCAGGGGTTTAGGCTGTGTGATTTGGGCAACGGTTAAGGGGGGTGGTGTCTAGCATTGTATTGGTGTACCCACGGTCTACGAAACACAACATATCGATAGGGTGCCGGCAGGGTTTCAGTAAACGGGTTGTAATTCATTAGAGTTTTAATATGAGTACTTTGAGTGGGGGTTTGATTGATATATTCCCTACTACGACATTTTAACTACTAAGTCACCTGACCCTTGAAAAAACATATGTACAGGCTGTAGTGGGTATTGCATTCGGACCGCGCAGTTGGGAGTCATACTCTGTGTCTAGGAGTTATCGTCTGCGTGGCTCTTCAACTTTTAGGGTTTCTTACCTTGGCAGTTTAGTCTAGGACATTTTCAGGTGGGCAGTTACCGTTGTAGGAGCCCTATAGAATGCCTTATAGAAGCCCTATACACCCTAAACTCCCCACCTGTAGTTTCCTTCATTTAGTCTGAGGCATCAGAGCTGGAGGAGTTCAAGGACATGTCAGGATCTTCGAAAAATGCCAGACCTCCTCTCAAGCCTCCACGGTATGGGAGCATAACTACCCATAGGCCCAATAGTAGTTCCTTTTTGGGATTCCGCCAAAACGGATTACAATGGAGACTATAAGTAAACCCTCAACCTTAAACCCCTAAATCCTAAACCCCTAAACCCTAAACCCTAAGCCCAAACCCCTAAACCCTAAACCCCTGACCCCTAAACCCTCAACCCCTAAACCCCCAAAACCCCAAACACCACTAAACCCCTAAACCCCTAAACACAAGCTTCCCAGGCCTTCCCTCCTTCATCGCGCGCGTCAAACCGAGGAGCCGGCAGCAAAGGCCAAGAATTTATTTTTGGGTTTGGGGGTTACATAAGGGTTTGGGGTTTGGGGTTTAGGGTTTAGAGGTCAGGGTTTGGGGTTTAGGGTTTAGAGGTCAGGGTTTAGGGGGTTTGGGGATTGGGTTTGGGGTTTAGGGTTTAGTAGGGTTTAGGTTTTTTTTGGAGGATGATGGGACTCAGTAAAGGTTATAAGTACCCTAGGTGGGGTTAAAATTAAACATTAAACATAATCATAAGTTTAGTTACCTTATTTATGACCCTAATTACTAAGTCCCATGATCCTCCAAGTAGCGTTCAGAGGGGTTAGGGCCAGGGTGTAGGGTTTAGGGTGTGGGTTTTCTAACCGGAGTTCTATCTCCTCGGATGGCTTTGTTATTACGATTTTTGGGGGCTTGTACTTGATGGCTTGTAGACCTAGACCCTCCATCTACCCTCTATTAGACCCTAAATACCCTTAATTTGGGACCATATACCCCTATTTGAGGGTAGTTGAATGAGGGTGTTATCGGGTTTGGGCTTCAGGCTCTACGGTCCGGTCTGGGGTGGAGCGGTTTGGGGTTCGGTTCATAGCAGCCCAAGGCCCGGAAATCTTACACCGATCCGAAGAGCCAAACCGCCTAGGCCCAGACTGGACGGGAGCCTCCCCACCCTAAACCCTAAGTCGGTGTTGGGATGCAGACTTCCCGCCCCGAGGGTTTAGGGTTTAGGGTTTAGGGACCCTAAACCCTAAGTGGGTGTTGGGATGCAGACTTCCCGCCCCGAGGCCCAGAGGTAGCAGATCCTCAAGCAAGCTGGTGGGTTTCGCATGTTTACGGCAGTTGGGGCAGTGGCGGAATCAGTGCCAGACGTGTCCTGAGGAGTTGAGAATGAGTCACCAACAAATCAGGGCTCAACACGGCACATAAACATAAAGATCCCACCCAGGAAACGCGTAGCTGCCACACTGTTTGGTATGACATGATGAGCTGGAAACCTCCCGGGCTTTGCCACCAAAACTATTTCGGAAGATCTTTACGCGGTCACGGCGTTGACTCTCTAAATGTGACTATATCTGTCACCACATAAAGATCTCACGCAATTTGTCGTTGCTCATTTTTGTAGACCACATAAGGATCTCACGAAATTTTCGCCATGCGAAAACTGGACCGGAGAACCAGGTCCCTCCTCTTCCGTGAGATCTTTATGTAGAAATTCCTTTGTGTGCCCAATTTGCTTCCTAACAAAAACTGATTCGAAATCGACATGCGCCAGCCTGGCCACGAACGGATCGCAACGTATCCCTGGACGTGCGGCTCGTGTGCCTGATTTTCGGTCTAGGATAGGCAGGGCTTAGTTTAGTCTAGACCGTGAAGCTGAAAAGGCGAGCTGGCAACTTAGGATTTCTGAATTCCCCAGAATCGTTAGGGTTCAGGGCTTAGCCTAGCGCCATGTCCAGCTGCAGTATGGGCATCCCAGATCCGATACACACTCAGCCGACGCCCCTACCGCGACCCGGAAGGCAAAGTCTAACGTGCAAGCCCCTGGAGAGCCGTAATACAGTGGCCTAAAAAATTACCTATACTATTTTGGGGGGTTCCTTATTCTAATTATAGCATAATGCACCACAAAACCCTATTCTAATAATTAAGGCCGTTACATTAAAAGCCTCGACCCCGAACCCGAAATCTTGGTCCATGACCTAAGCGGGAAATCCCGAACCCTAAGCCATGCCCTAGTCGACTCCTCTTGACCCCAGATAAGCCCTGCCATAACCTACCACAACCTCCTTTGCTGTCGGTTCTTAACATGCACACAAATGTAGAATGTGTAGGCACGCTAGACAAAAAAGGAAGTAGATTCGGGGAGGTTGAGGTAGACAATAAATTTCTGCCGTGCCACAGGTGGCACCGCGGCAGTCTCAGCGAGCACCCTCAGTGCTGGCTGCAATGGGGCTGAAGCATTCCGAGGCTCGGTGGGGTTGCGGGCCCTGAACCCCTAACCCCTAAACCCCTAAACCCCTAAACCCTAAACCCCTAAACCCTATAAACTCTAGAACCCTAAAACCCTAAACCCCAAACCCCTAAACCCCAAACCCTAAGCCCCCCCCCCCAAAAGAAGCCTCCTGGTTGGCATCTTGTTTGGGGGGTTTTATACGGGAGTTGGGCCTGAGGCTTCTGGCTTTGGAGGGTGGAGGTTGATCGAAGTAGATCTCAAGTTTTGTTGATGCTTTTCCGTGTTTTTCGGTGGACCGTGTTTAGGGTTTAGGGTTTAGGGTTTAGGGATTAAGGGTTTAGGGTACTTGCTCTTCTAAATGTTTTTAAGGTGAGCAACATATAGTTCAGAAGCACAGCTTTGTACCGACTTTACCGTCAAGCAAATCAAGGTGTCTTGCGTCGGGATCGTCGTTGCAGCCCCCCAAAAATCCTCAGCCCTAACCCCGGCTTATCAAGGCTGAGGAGTCGACATGATGAGTTTTCAGAACAGATCAATGGGATGCCTCGACGCGTAATCTCCGGTTTGCTATGTTCCGCAGAGCAGTGGCCAAACTTGGGCCTAGCGCAGTCGCAGTTACCCATAGGCCCCATAGTAGTTCTCTTTTGGGGTTCATATAAAGAATCCTATAAGGTAATCCCAAAACAGGAACGACTATGGGGCCTATGGGTACATGCAGCAAGTACATCATCCCTGAACCCCAAGCAAGAATGCCTAGTCCTAAACCCAGAGCAAGACAACACTAAACCCCTGAACCCCCATGCGTGAACGAAGGAACCCTCAAACCCTCGTCCACCCCGCATCTTGACGAAACCCTAACCCCAAAAAACCCGCAAAGTCTAATGATCCCAATCCATTTCCACCCTAAACCTAGCCACTCTTTCTGGCGACAGGCTGCGCGGACGCGAAAATTCAACAACAAAAAAACAACCTCCTAAACCAACTAAAACATCTCGTGCTGTGGACAGGGAGCGCCCCTCGCACCTGTTGCCGCCCTGCAGAGGTCGGGACCTCATTTTGTGAAGCTTAAGTGTTGTTTTTAAGGGGGGGGTAAATCGTAGTGTACAGGGCTATAGAGTTTAGGTTGTTGCGGTGGTCGTTGTGCCTTGTTGTTGTTGTTGTTGTTTTTAAAGGGTGTGTTTTTGTTCAATTAGGGTTTAGAGTTTAACTGGAGTTTGGGGGGTGTATGAGAACGTTGTTTCACCTGGGCTTGGCTTGTGGCTTCATTTCAAGTTGACTACGATTAAAGGTTTGCGGGTCTTGGGCTGTTGGCTTTATCCGAGCTCAGAAACTATGAAACCCAACTTTGTAGAGAGACTTAGCAACCCTGAACTTTGACTTTGGCTCTATAAACGGAGATCGAAGCCAGGAAAATTGAACTGAACACTGAACGCTGTTGGGATTAGGGGGAGTGAAGGAACTCATGTTCGTCACTTTGTGCTTGAGGTCTGGACGGTCTTAAGGCTTGGGGTTTAGCTTTGAAGGCTTTGGGTTTGATGTCTAATGTCCGGGCCTTAACAATCAGAATGGGGTTTTGGGGGCTCCTTACTATAATTGTAGTAGAATCCCCCATATTCTAGTTATTAAGGCCCCTATATCTTGGGGTTTACGATTTAGCTTTGAAGGCTTTGGGTTTAGGGTTGAGGGTATACTTATAGATCTAAACAGCTTTATTATAAACGCTGATCAAGAAGATCTGTAATTGCTGCAGGAGACGGAGGAAAAGAGCTGTCAACATGTCAAAACAAAAGAATGCCAACGCTAACCAAGTAGCGTGATGATAACATCACTGTTGCTATTGAAGATTAAAGATCGTGAAAATCGTGGGGAAACTGGCAGCCCTATTGTTTATGGATTACCTGGAGGATCAGGGGACTTAGTAAGTAGGGTTATAACTTATGACTACCTTTATTTGGGGTTATAATTACTTATAAGTATAGCTACTTATTTATAATCCTAGTTACTAAGTCCCATGATCCTGCAAGTAGACCCTAACCCCCCCCCGCTTATAGAACCCTCATAGATCCCTTTAAGGACCCCTTTAAGGAACCCTATTTACTAAGTCCTCCAAGTAGTGCCAGGAGCAGCAGTGAGGGTCCTCAGAAGAGCGAGGAGGTCGAGGTCTCCCCGGAGGAGCCCCAGAGGTGCAGGGCAGCTTTGAGCGTTGGGGTTAGGGTTTAGGGTTAAGGGTTTAGGGTTTAGGGATTTTAGGGTTCGGAGGTTTCAGGGTTTGGGGTCATGGGTGTAGAGACAATGCTGATGAGGCTCCGGATTTTTTCGAGTTCAGGAGTTAGGGCCTTGAGGTTAGGGAGATTTTGATTGGGGAGTGGGCTTCGAAGCTCGGTGGTTAAACGGCCTGCGCGACTTCAGTTCAGGATGCCAGGCATTGACATGTCTGCGTAAGACTATCTCAAGGCTCGAGGCTTCCGGCAGACAGCACCCCCCATGTATTGCCGCCCCATATCATGAAGGAACTTCCGAAAGACCCCAACCCTAAACCCTAAGTGAAAAGACAAGCTGACAAGGCGAAGCGCAAGAGCCCGTATTCTCTTTCAGCAAAACCTTCAACAAACCTGAGTCCCTGTTGGCTACAGTACAGTTGTAATTTATTTTCGTTATAATTAGTTATAATAAAACCCATGATTGATATAAAAATGATTTTTTGAATATAGCCCCAACAGGGAACCAGAAACACCTTCACCCCTAGAATCACTTGAAACCTCCGAAAATCCTAGGCCCCATAGCCTTGCGTACGCTTCGGCTTCCCCCCATGAATTCTTAACATCCCCAGTCCGCAACCCCTTAACCCCACCCCGCCCTAAACCCTAATACCCCTGAACCAGGGCCCCGAATACCACACCCCTTACCCCTACCCGTAGGACCCATAGTAGTTCCTTTTTTGGGATTACCTAATCGGTTCCTAAATATAAGCCACAAAAAGGAGCTACTATGGGGCCTATGGTTATACCTTATATAATCCCAAATCTCTAAACCTCTAAACCCCGAGGCCCCAAAGCCCTAAACCTCTAAACCCCTAAGCCCCAAACCCTAAACCCTAAACCCCTAAGCCCCAAATCCTAAACCCTAAACCCTAAAACTAAACCGTAAA
>CAJNDV010032340.1:0-25031 GCA_905221635.1 Symbiodinium sp. CCMP2456 | reverse complement strand
GGGGGGGGGGGGGTTCTGGCTTTCCTGTTTTTAAGGTTCTTGTTAATTGGATCTCCATTCTGACAGGGGCTTCAGAGCCGTAAAGCTGCAGGAACCCTAGCCTTTCAGAGCTCTATCGGGCTGTATCTTTGGAGGTTTGGGTTCGGTGGCTAAAAAGCCTACTTCGGGTCTACTTGCCAAGTCGATGTTCACTGGCCGCAAGCCCTGAAAGAGATGCACGAGTCGTTTTCAAGCCCCGGAATCAGACCCAGCCCTGTTTGGGGATGGCATTCCATGGGTATGGCGGCATCTCCATCCTCGCTGTTAGCTGTTGCAGGCACGATTGCGCCTGATGCATAGGTGAGGTAGGTACACAGAGCGATCGACAGACAGCAAGAGACCGACAGAGACAGAGACAGAGACAGAGAGGCAGACAGATAGATAGACAGGCCTAGCCTCAGTGAGTGTGAGTGGGATGACGCACGACCTACAGCGGCTTCCAGTACGCTCTGGCTCTGAACCCTAAACCCTAACCCTAAGCCCTAAACCCTTCCCACAAAAGATCGGAAACTCGAAGCGTTGGCCTAGATCCCTCAAGAATCCCCCCCAATTCCGAGGTAAACTTCTCCGGCATTGAACAGTAGAGGGGTTAAGGGTTCCAAATAAGATATTTACCCGTAAAATCCTATATCATTTTCGTGTAGTACACCCTTTGCAGCCCTACTGTAATTCTTCAGGCCATTGAAACCCGAACAAAACACTCTATCCCAGTTTGAACAACCGTAGCCTGAGCCTTAAAGCCCATCGGAAAACATGAGCCCCAGACGGGGTCCTAGGCCCTTGGCCAGGAATAAGGCTTGAGGAGTTTAGGGTTTAGGGTTTGGGGAAGTTTCGGGTCTCAAGTCCCGTCAGGTCCACCCTCTCTCTCTCTCTCTTTGTCGCTCGCTCGCTCCTCTCTCTCGCTCTTTCTCTCGCTCTCTCGCTCTCCCTCTCCTCTCTCTGTTTCGAATATCCAGCAGGAAATCCTGATAGGGCTCATTGACAGGAGCAGCTTTAGCAGACACAGTCGGACCAACAAGACTCGATAGTTTTCCTTGTCCCTTCACGTACCTGATTAGATTACGGGTTAGTTGAAGGGGGCGTTGAAGTCTCACTAACCTAAACCATGAGGGCATGAACCCTAAGTCTGAAAACCTCGAAATCTCAAACCCTAAACCCCCAAATCCTAGATCCTAAATTTTTAAATCGTAAACCCTCAATCCCATAACCCTAAAATCTCAGACCCCACCTGTAGTCTCCATTGTACTTCCTTTTTGGGTTACCTTTCAGGATCCGAAATAAAGGGGGTTAAACCAAAAAAGTAACTACAGTGGAGACTATAGGTAAGGAGGAAAAACCCCTAAACCCTATAAGCCCCAATAGGGTTTAGCATTGATGCAGGGTTTGATTAGGGCTCCAACCCTAAGCCAGACGAAGTCGCGAGGCCCGTAGGGTTGTGGAAGAGAAGCAAAAGCAGCAGGAGGCCCCACCAGAAAGACCTGGTTGCTTCGATGTTAGGGTCTCGGGTTTAGCGGTGTAGGCATTTGGGCTTAGAGGTTTAGGGGTTTAGGGTTTGGGGGGTTTGGGGTTTAGGGGTGTCAGGCTTCGGCGATTTTGGGTTCGAGGGCTTCGGGATTCGGGTCGATAGGGGTAGGGGCGTACAACACTCATACGAAGTCTATACTCGCATTGTCGCGGCCGCGGTTGGAGTGGCAGAAGGAGGTTTATGGTATATTCTTATAGCTTATAGTAAGCAGTCTAGACTTGTCGCACGTATTGTATAGTCTAGTATATAATATTATAGACTGATTGACTTGCAGTGTAGACGTCCTTGAGCGGCGCTGAGTCGCTGAGGCCTCCTGTGTTAGTTGGCGCCTTGTCGAGCGAACTTGTTTCTCGCGAGCACAGCGGAGCGGATCTGATCTCTATGAGCCCGCATAGCTCGACGCCTATAGGTACAGGAACGTCTGAACGTTTGCGGGACGCTACACCCTAAGCCCTACATCCGCAAGTCTATAAACCCTAAACCCTACATATCCTAACCCTGAACCCCTGAAGCCCTAACCCTAAACTTAAACCAGGACGAGACGCGAGATAGACGCCAACAGGACGAGGACTGGATCAGACCTCGTGGGCTTTGTGCCATCGGTTGTAGTTTAGAGTCTAGGGTATAGGGTTTTAGGGTTAAGGGTTTAGGGTCGAGAAATCTCCGGTTTGTTGTGATGTGTAATACAGAGTGCTACATGTACAGAGTATTTCCGCATCTGTTCTTTTTTCCGAATTGGGGTTGCGATAATGGCATGCCGGGGTTTGAGCTTTGGGTGGTTGGGGGCCACATAGGACATCCCAGCAAAGGGTTTGTGCTTGATCTCGAGGACATTTGCTGCATCTGCGGCTGTGATAACACAGGGCCCGCCGAACCCCAAAGCCCGAAACCCACTAACAGAAAAGACTACCGGGCGACCCCGGCGGAACGCAACGCTTGAGGCATCTTGAGCCTAAGCCCCACAGTCGGCTTGAACATCTTGAGTTTGAACCTGGTGGTCGGGCCTTTGAGACCTGTGTCACAGACTTGTCCTTGCCCCCCCACGTGGTGGACCCTAGGAGTGGCCATCTTCTCGATTGCTCTCGTGCTTGCTGCATCGCAGAGTTCCGAAGACAATAGCACGTTAAAAGCACAAATGAATGCTTTTAGCCTTCAAAAGCTCTCGGATGCTCTCGAGACCTGTGCTTGCTAAAAGGAGCTTTTAGTTCCTAGTTTGCTCTCGAATACTCGCGGCTTGTATCTCTGATTGTATGTGGACTGAAACGTGCCCGGAACGGAAAACGCTCAGCATTAGCCTTGCTGTTGGGGCTTGTGAAGGTCGCCATCTGGTTTTCTTTTCTCTCTAGGCACACTGATTTTGCGGCCTCTTCGGGGCCCCAGAACCCTTGCTCAAATGCTCTCGAATGTTCTCGAAAGCTCTCGGTAGGCTTCTTTTGGCTTTCAAATGTTTCTTTTGAGCTGCTTTCGGCCGGCCCTGGCTGCACATGATTGAGTATACTTTTCTAGAAAACCTTGCACCCTGCCTTGCGGATTGGCGGTGCGCCGCATAGGCTTCTAATTAGTTCTAATCGTGTTTCCACACCCGGACTAGTGGCGTACTGCAGTATATGACCCCGGGAATGATACTTTCAAACGCTCCTTAAAGTCTTTCGGCACTGGGGGGGCCACCAGGCCGGGGTGAAGAGGAAGTCTGTGGCTGTGTGCTAAGGGGACTACAGTAGGGTTTCGGGCTCTACCCGAGCTATGATACGGTCCGTCATGTTGGGCTGCAGTAGAGGGTGTTGTAACTATTTCGTCGTGCATATTGTTATAAGCAACACATACCCCAACACGCTCTTCTAGTGGTCAAGGCGCCGATAGTGTGCATTAGGCTTCCCATCTATAGTTCCCAAAGGCTCCATGTACCTTTATAGTAGATACTTAGGCCTTAAAGGGGTCCCTATATAGGTACTTTAAGGCTTAAGTATCTACTATATAGGTACATGGAGCCTTAGGGGTTACACTACAACAGACTTCTTAAGGCCCCCCGTCTTAGCAACGCTCCTTCTCGTCTCCTTCGGGCCCTGGGAACTCTCGTCTTCTTCGGGCCCTCCCTGGGGGCTTAGGGTTTAGGGTTTAGGGTTTAGGGTTTAGGGCCTGGAGGATCTCATGGACACTGTGCGTGCTGGCGAGAGGCCTTTGCGCACCTGTCGGCCAAAGCTCTCGAGCCCGAAGCCCCATATAACCCCAAACCGAAAAGCGTGTTTAGGGGGTTTAGGAGTCTAGGGTTTATAGGGCTTATAGGGTTTATAGGGTTTATCTGGTTTATAGGGTTCATGGGGCTTATAGGGTTTATAGGGTTTATCTGGTTTATAGGGTTTATAGGGCTTATAGGGCTTATAGGGCTTGTAGGGTTTATAGGGTTTGTAGGGTTTGGGGTTTAGGGGGCGAAGCCGGAAGGATTTGACACCACTGTTTTGCTGGTCTGGTGTTGAAGCCCGACGCATCGAGATCTTAGACCTCCGACTCGACCTGCAAGAATCCGCCACGGTAAATATGGGGGTTTCCGAAAATAAGGGGTACCTTATTTTGGGGTCCTTATAATAAGGATCCTACTATTTGGGGCACTATATTAGGGTCCCCTATTTTCGGAAACCCCCATATCACCAGCTGTCCCCATGAGTTCTTTCCAAGTCAGGGGGGTGGCGAGGATTCATTGCGTCTTTCAAGGTGAATCTAGGGTCGGAGGAAGTAGTAGTGTCCCTGATAGTGTCTGCTAGTCCTGGCATAATTCTACAACAACATCACCCAAAAAGCCTTGTTCCAATGAATTAAGGCCCCTATACTGTGCGGAGTCGTGGTGGGTGGGACAGGTCTCTCGAGGGTGAAGTGAAGGAATCAGTCTAATGTCAAACTGGGCCTCAAGGACCTTGCTGCCTGCGTCCCTTATGGGGGTATTCATGATTAGAACAGGAGTTTGAGGCCTAGTAAAGTATACTACACAGGGGCTATGAGGGTATCATGACCTTGCTGCCTGCGTCCCTTATGGGGGTACTCATGATTAGAACAGGAGTTTGAGGCCTAGTAAAGTATACTACACAGGGGCTATGAGGGTATCATGATCATGACTACTTCCTCCGCCCCTTCCCCGCCATATTAGGGCGCTAGAGTTGATAAGCCATTTTAAACCTCAGTTGAGATACGAAAGCCTGGAGCCCCTAAACTAGACTATAGGGGCCTTAGAAATTAAAATAGGGTTTGGGGGTATCCAAATTGTTAAGGCCCTTACATTACACCACTGAACCCTCAACCGTAAACCCCTATATGGGTGGTTGTCTAAATAATAGGTGCCGTATTATAATAAGGACCCAAAAAGGGACCATAATTTTGACAACCACCCATATGTAAAGCAAGACTTGACCGGCTGGAGGTCCTGGTAATCGCGTCCTTTCCGAGAGCCCCCCAGCTGCTCGTCACAGAGTGTGACTTTGCGGGCTTGCAGTTTACCTATATATAGGCTCCATGGTAGTTCCTCGTTTACATTTAGGATTCTATAAGGTAACCCCAAGAAGGAACTACAATGGGCTTGCAGTTTACCTATATATAGGCTCCATAGTAGTTCCTCGTTTTTATTTAGGGTTCTATAAGGTAACCCCAAGCAGGAACTACCATGGGCTCCGTGGTAGTTCCTCGTTTATATTTAGGATTCCAAAACCCTTACCCTCAAAGGACTCATATTTGACGGCTTGGACCCAAAGACCCTCTTATATAAGGCTTCTGGGCTGTTTTGATGCCAAGGGTAAGGTAACCCCCAAAAAGGAACTACAATGGAGCCTATGGGAAGGGGTAGCGGCTTAGGGGTCTGAAGGCTTTGGTGTTTAGGACCTTTTTGGAGGTTTAGGGTTTTTTGGGAGCCTTAGGGCTAAATCGACGATTTAGGGTTTTAGGGAGTTTAGGGTTTAAGGTTTAGGGTTTAGGGTTTAGGGATGACCCTTACGATTCTGCCCGAGGTGTATCACCTTCGCGCAAGCTGCGTGGGAAACAAAGACGTCAGCGCTGGGGCGGTGTGGAGGGTGTCTGGGGCTCTCCTATTGTAACAAGAACAAGGAGAACACAGAGCAGTTCATGCCTAAAAAAGAGTACAATGGTGATGCTACTATACTACTTTGCTAAATTATATTAAATTATTACACATTACTAGACGATCCTAGACTATACACTATACTACATTGTACTGTGCTGTACTGTACTGTACCACTGTTTCTGTCTAGCTTGTAAGACATGCTTTTGAGATTTTACACGTGCCTGCTCTCGAGTAGTGTGCATATGGGTAGTTCTCTAAACTCGCCCTTTGAACGTCCTTGTCATAAGGGTGCCGTATCATTTTTCGGGGAACCAGAAAAGGGACCCCAATGTAGAGAACTACCCATGTCGTATACCGTCTATTCCAAGTTCCCGCATCGTTTGTGTTTTTGGGCGAGAGGGGCGGGGGGGTTCTCTATCACGGCGTCACAGGTTCCAAGTTCAAGCAATTTGAAGCATTTTTTTGCGGGGGCATCTGTCAAGGCATCACAGGCAGTGGCAGATGTCATTGTCGCCGGCCTTGTTGTATGTCTGAATGCGCTACGTTCAGATCACCCACGTCTGGCGCGAACTCAGCACTTTCGGCCTCCAGCGAGGATGCATATGCCTACATTGAATGGAGCACCATGGCAGACTGGAGCAGAGCAACAGATTCTCTACCCCGTAAATCCTCAGCCCCACAACCCTAAACCCTAAGAGCCTCACAGCAAAAGCCCGTTTAGCTCGACTTTTGCGTATGCGTGGACTTGTCGGCAAGCCGAAGACATGGGCGCAGAGACCCTTTGGCCGCAGCTCCGGCTTGAAGTTGGAAATCGGTCATGTCACCTATACCCATAGGCCCCATAGTAGTTCCCTTTTGTGGCTTATATTTAGGATCCTATTAGGTAATCCCAAAGAGGAGCTACTATGGGGCCTATGGGTAGTCATGAAAGTAGCCAAAAAGCAGCAACCATAGGAATCAGGTTGCCCAGCTTCCCCCCGGCCAAGCCCGGCCAATTGTAGGAAGTACTTGGAGGGAGGCCCTTTTGACTTAGTAAGTAGGGTTAGTAAGGTGGGTTATGGGGATTATAATAGGGCTCCTGGGGGATACTAAGTAGACTTACTAAGTCAAAAGAGCCTCCAAGTAGATACATCACTATTTGGCCTACTGTTTCCCAGCTTCACCCAAACTATGGTGAACCATTGTCACAGCTCTCCCTGTTTCTACCCCACCGAAGCCTGTCCAATTATACGACTAAGATACATCCTCGTTTGGCCTACTGTTTCCCATCCGTAAAAATATTACAGGAATCAGGTAACCCAGCTTTCCCCGGCACCCAAGCCCATCCAATTAGAGGAATAACAGGGCCTACGGTTTGCCACCAGTACCCACAAATGTTTATCAACGGTAGGCTCGGTAGGCATCAGGTTAAGCAGAGTGGGCGAGAGCAAGTGACTGTGAAAGCCGAATTCCAACACGACGTTCCCTTCGTAATGCGCCGACATCGAATTATCTGACAATTATCTAGCGCAACACAAAAACTTATATGCAACTTTGCAATGCAGCTTCGCGCAATGTTTCTTAAACCCTATCACTTAAGATCAGGGTTGGTTGTCGGAGCATCGAACTGTTCGTGGACTTGTTTGCAAGGACATTCAAGTAGCCTCGCTCACGTCCTGGCGGATTGTCTAGCGGATTTCCGTCGGATTGTTCTTAAGCTTCCGCCTCCCTAAAAAACGCCGTGCAATAGTTCGGAACCAGAATTGCAACTTTGGCCAAGATAAGCCTGAAAGGCAGCGCCAATGAGGCCCTAAACACACTGGTTTGGCCGTCTGAAGAATGGGTACTCTCCAAGGCGTTTCTTGATGCGGCGTGTCTCTCAACTTCCCGGCTCAGAGAGGCAAGATCCAAGGCGGGCAGTCGTGCGGAGCAGGTGCTTTCTGAAATTGCTAGTGAGTGGCCTTCCGCCTGTTCCGAGAGACATCACCGAAACACGTGGGATATGGTGATCTGCCTGTGCTAGTCTGCAGCCACTCGAAGGCAACAAGCTGTCTGTGTGTGAAAATCCACTGTTCTTCCTAATTAGTTCCATGTTGCATTCCAGGGCCATGCACTTCGCCTGGTGCTTGGTCCTGATGTTCGGAGTGCCGGTGCGGGGCCTTCGGGAAGCCGCCGAGGCTTTCGAGGCCCGCGACAACAGCTCGCTAATGGACCATTGCTGTTGCAGAGACGCGCCTCAAGGCATGCTCACCGTTCGCGATTGTGCGGCTTACAAGAAAGAGCCTGAGAAGCCGTACTGGTGGCACGAAGGCAGGGAGGGATCTGTCGACAGGTGCTGTTGGATTGAAGGTGGACTCGGGTGCAGTGGCAAAAGCACCAAAGCCAGTGACAACTATTGCGATGGGTCAGGAGGAAATGTCCATCTTGACACCAGCATCAAGCAGAGAGGACGAGACAACGGGGATGTGTGCTGCTGCAAGCATCAAGTCGAAAGGAAGGATGCCTTGACGGACAAGTCTGAGACCGTTGTCATGGAGCACGGAGATTGTCAAATGTTGAAGCAAATACGAGCGGATCGCCCTTTCTGGTGGCATGCCGCAGAACCAGATGGTCACCTTTGCTGCTGGACAAGTGGACATAACTGCGTGCATACCACAAGTGTTCTGTTCACTGTTCATTACAACAACGGAGGTGACAGAATCTCAGATGATTCAGACCGGGCGAGGCTTTGTCCTGATGCAAAGTGGGCGCAAGAGGTGGAACCTCACGACAAGACCCTCGCATGGAACTTCGCCGGAATTGAGCTGGAAAGGGAGATGCACAATGCACTCGCAAAAGCCATTTTCAATACGGTGCTGGGGGGTGCTGCAGCAGGTTCGGGTGTAGAGCATCTACAAGCGCTCGATGCCGCAAACGGAATGACTGCACCAGTTGGTTTTGCAAAGGCCGCTGGGGGCCCTGACCAAAAGAGAGTTCCCATGTCCCCGACTGCACCAGTTCTTGCCCGGCATTCTCATCACCGAGGGCCCGGGAAGGGAACGTGGGTGATCGCAAAAGCTGCTGGGCGCCTCTTTCGGGTTCCCGACGATACCACAAACTGCAAGCGTTCAGACGATCCATATTTGCACGTAAGTGCCGCTCCAGGCACCGATGAGTATCTCATCGCATGCGCAATGCTGCGAGAAGACATCAAAAGGGACTATGAGTGGTTTGAGTTGCACTCGTTTGCCGAGGGTGGCAACGTGATACGGGATCCGGGCTGCCCCCGAGACTATCTGAAGCCTGAATTTCGGCACGGCTTTCGCATAGGTGCCGAGAAGGGCACCGATGACTACCGTGAGGCATGTCAAATGTTGCGGGGTGTTGTGCCGTTGAAGGCTGAGTGGAAGCACGACGAGTGGGACGCCACTAGCGGCCACTACGTTTGGGTCATACGGCCCCCCTTGCCGTGACGGGTCAAAGCTCTGAAACAGTGGCTTCTACAAGAAAGCCTCGCAAAGGTCGAAGCTTGAGCGTCGCACCATTCGGTCGGGTCGGCCCTGCCGTCCGCAAGTTCTTCCTTTCAAGAGGACTGGACACGGTGCGGCAGAGGCTGCAGGCGGAGAAAGGTCTTCCTTGAAAGAGCTCGCGGTTTGCGTCTGCGCTGCGAGGTTGATACCAGTGCTGGCTTCCTGACACTTCAGGGTTTGTAAAGTTTAAAGAGCGAAGGGGTAGGTTTCAGAGTGTACCTTAGTAGGCTTTCTCGCCCCTACTGCCCAAGCCCCGCACTCCCAAATCGAACATGAAGCAGTCCTTACGATTCTGCCCGAGGCGTATCACCTTGGTGCTTGCTGTGCGCCAAAGCAAAGGCGTCATGGCTGCGACGTTGAGGATGTTTTTTCGTGCGCTTGGTCTATGGCCTTAGGGTATTGGCCGGACTCTCATTACAAGAGACAGAGAGCAGACGGGGCATCGGCAACGGCAAAAACTGGAGCAATTGTGGTACGACTGCACGGTGGTAGTATTTTTATGGATGGGTAACGCGGTAAGTACACTGGTTCGCCTCCAGATATCCCTCTTTGCGGCTCATGGTGTGGAGTTTCCTGCTTCAGGTTTAGGGTTTAGGGGTTTAGGGTTTAGGGTTGCTGCTTCAGGGCAAGGGCTTTAAATCTATTATGATTTGACGTTACATGGTTTGTTTTAGGCATATTTAGGCTTTAGGCCCATGCCTGGGAAACAGGGTCATAACGAAAGCAGCTGTGAAGAGTACTGTAGCAATAGTACATAGCAATAGTGTTCAGGGAGACTCATTGTTTGCAGAGTAATAATATGTTTTTTGTCGTTGTGTTAAGACTGTGAAGAGCTTCCGCTGTTACCGAGTAGTGCGCATGCGCTTGAGTTCGAGCTTTGGGGTGTATCTATCATGGCGTCACAGGCAGTGGCAGATGGCATCTTCGCCGGCCTTACTATATGTTACTGTGCCTCAATGGGTTTCTTTCAGCTCACCCATGTCTCTGCGGCAAGGCTCTGAGGCACCTCATGTCAATGTAGTAGAGCCGCGAGCTTCAATCCCCCCCAAACCAAGCCTTTGAAACGAAACATGCTCGGCCTCCTCCGTGGATCCACATGCCTACATTGGAACAGTGGATGCATCTCGTCACATGCAAGCTGACTCCCTACCCCGTAGAACCTAGCCCCCTAAACCCTAAACCTTAAACCCTAAACCCTAAACCCTGTAGCCCTAAACTGTTTAGCCCGTCTTTTGTGAAGACATTGTCTTCTTGGCAAGCCGAAGCCATGGGCGCAGAGACCCTTTGGCCGCAGCTCCGGCCGCAGTTTTTAGAGTAGGCATTTTAAAATCGGTCAAGTGAGTAATACTTGTGTGTCTATATATATATATATAAATATTAATAATATATGTACATATATATACATACTATGTATGTATGTGTATATATATATATATACGTTGTGTATATATATATATATATATATATAGCTCTAGATCGTTGGCACTAGTAAGCACTAGTCGTGGGCTTAAGGTTCAGGGGGTTAACGGCACTAGGCACAACGAATTGATTGAAACCTAGCACATCCATATCATCTTCATCGTCATCATCATCATCCTCATCACCATCACCTTCACCATCATCATCACCACCATCATCATCATCATCATCACCATCATCATCATTCCCAAACTTCTCATCTTCCTCCTCATCATCTTCACACTGCTAATACAGTTTATGAAGATGATCTTCATGTTTCTTCTCGCCGGTTGCCGTGATACCACGTGGAGGAGAGCCGCCTTGTAGATGCATACAGTAATATAGGAGCCTGAATAATTACCAATACTATTTTGGGAGTCTCCTTATTATAACTCTGCCATAAAGGAGCCCAAAGCCCTATTCTTTCTGTTCAAGGGCCCCTACAGTAGAGCATTCGGTTCAAAGTTTGGGACGGACAAGGCACCTAGGCACCTAGAGCCCAGACCCCACGGGGTTGCAGTTCAAGGCGACAAGGCGGCCCCGCGTCGTACATGATCCCCGTACCGTAACTTGAACTACCAGAACCTACGGGTTGTTTTTTTAATGCACTGCCCCATAGACAAAACTAGGTCAGGAAAACATATGTATATATTGAGACATATATATATATATAACTATATAAACACATATGTATGTATGTATGTATGTATGTATGTATGTATGTATGTATGTATGTATGTATGTATGTATATATATATATATAGATGTATAAATTTGTTTGTTTATTTGTTTATTGATATGTATGTATGCATGCATGTATGTAGGTATGTATGTATGTGCGTATATATACATACACATGCTATAATGATAGACCCAGAGCCCCAAGACCCCCTCAAGCCCAATCATTCTGGAAAAGCAAGCCGCAGTGCCGGATTTCAACTCGATAAGCAGTTCTCTAAATTAGGGCCCCTCTTTAGGTTCCATCTGTAGTACGGCACCCTTATAAAATGGACCCTATTTTACAGAACTACCCCTCCGCAAGTGCTTATAGTCTCCATTGTACTCCCTTTCTCTGGTTTAACCAACGTTCGATGCAGGATCCTGTCAGGTAGCCAAGAAAGGGACCTCCGATGGAGACTATAGGTACTGGATAAAGTATGTTGAAGTGTCTCCTGATTTACGTCGGTCCCTGGATTCGGATGCTCAGGTATTACAGCAGTAGCACCATTCCTGAGCCGAAGGTTCAATAGCCGTAACTAGGTCTCCCGGTGAGCCCTTTTTCCATGTTTCTGGTCTTAGGTTCCGTATACAACTACCCAATACCCAAGAAGGTAGCCCTTTTTTATTCCGAGGTTGCTGGGCATCCCAGATAATCTTCCAGAGCCCCCCGAAGCCCAAAACCCTTAAGCTCCACGTGTTTAGGCTACGTGCCAGACTATGGGGTCTGGCTCTGTTCAACTACCTTGACCTACCAGAACCTACTTTTTGTCGGGTCCCTATAAATCCCAAAATAGGGTTTATAACAAGAACCTACAAAAAAGTGGGTTCTGGTAGGTTAAGGTATTCTAGGAAGCCCCACGAGAGATCCTCTCTCCTAGCGAATTGAGTTCAGGCTCCAGTTATAGAAGGGAGTGTTTGTTACGGCTGTTACGGTTTAGGGTTTCAGGAAGTCGGTGACCCTGAACAAAGACCGCTCAACAAAAACATGGTGGGATCGTAGGACCCTTCCCCCGAAGAGCATGAAACGGTCCCCTCCACAAAATCTGAAGTGCAAGAGGCTCGAGCCGATCCAGCGCGAGGCTACTGCCGCCAGTCGCGGGTATACCGGCGCGACGCCCAGTGGAAGGGGCCCTAAACCCTAAACCCTAAACCCTAAACCCTAAACCCTAAACTCTAAACCGAAGAGTAAACCCTGACCGCTAAACTTGACCAAGTAAGCCCTCTGCAGGTTCTCATTCGGGCTCTTATTCTGAATCCTGTATCATGGAGGATATCGGGACCAGGGTTCTCTTCCATCTACCCTACAGAATCCGTTCTGTGGATTAGGGGTGTGCGGAGTAAGGAGCTTATGAATTAGTTGCGAGCTTCATGGTGGCTCGCTCTACAATCTTACAGCTGGGCTTTGGGATTTAGGGCTTATAGGGAGTTTAGGGTGCATCCGAGCTCTTGATATATGTTAGTCTGACATGCGACAACAGAAGCGCAGGAGATCACGAGGGTTAGAGGAAACCTCCAGGGGTTGATGTACTGGGATGTCTAAGCAAAATCCTTGATAAGAATCCCGGCTTAGTGGTGTAATAGAGCAGTTCAGTGTATCACATTCCGAAACGTTCAGGCCTGGGACCCTGCATGGGAGGTTCAGAAGAGAAAGGGTTTTTTGAGAGCCCATATCGAAAATCCGGAACAGCCGTAGGCCCACTCTGCAGGCCCTTGACCCTAAACCCAAGACCCCATGAAGACTCCATCTTACGTGCCGGACAGTAGATCCCAGAATGTTTTAAATTATGGACTCTAGTGAACCTTGTCCTCCTCAGCCCTATAAGCCCCAATCCAGAGATCTCAAGCCGAAATTTGAAATCGTAAACCTGGGAATTAAAACACGAAGCCCGAACTTCAGAACTTCCGGAACTCCCCCTCTCAAACCACGGCACAAAGAACACACACAGACACACATTGACACACAGACACACAGGCGCCCAGACACTGAGGCCTGAGTAGAGGGACCTCGGCGAATGTCCCACAGGCCCGCTCAAGTCAGCGCTACGGTCGCGGGCTTTTGGGGGAGTTTAGGGGTTTCAGAAGGGTTGATTGCTCCAAGGGCTACCTCCGGGAGGACTGCTCTGGAAGGGACTCTGGGATTCCAGGGGGTTTGGCGCGTAAAGTTTTGGAAAGTTCAGGGATTGTCGGGATATGGGTTGAAGGTGAACCTGACGATGCAGAAGTTCCCCCTTGCTGCACCGATTGTACGACGCGCAAAGCCTTCAAGGAAATGCGAGTGTGCAACCTCGACCTTCCCAACTTCAACATTTGAGGGTTTAGAGATGCAGGGTTTAAGGGTCTAAGGGTTTAGGGTTTAGGGTTTAGTTAAATTGCCCCTACTTACATCGAGCCCTCTAAAGCGCAGGTCCTGGACCTCAGCCGAATAAGAAGGACAAAGTAAGCGACAGCCTTGAATCACCGGCACCCACGCCCCGCGAGCCTGGTGGAGCCCAAAACCCCAGACACATATTCTGATCATTTTAGCCCCCTTGTGAGTCCTTAAACTACCAAAACCTACTTTTTTTGGTAGGTTCCTGTTGCGAATCCTAACATAGAATTTCGAGGGGCCCTATAAATAAGTAGGTTTTTTTACATAAAGAATGCCTGTTTGTCGAGGGGGCCAAGCTGCACCAGAGCCTGTCCATGCCTGTGCTCACACCAGCAAACAGAGGCCGAGACCAGCTTTTAAGTTGCTACGAGACGCTTACCATGGGGTTCTGTACAGGCTTCTACAAGGGTTCTGTGAGGGTTTAGGGTATACATAGTTATTAGGGGTTTAGGGTATGTGAGACATGTAGGCCGAGGCTGTCAGGGTTTCGGGCACTCGAGTATTAGGGTGACCGGGATTGGATGCTGGGGTTTTAGAGCTGAGGCCAGGGGCCAGCTTTGGATTTGACACTCAGTCGTAGTTCCTTTCGTTGGTTACTTTTGCTTCCTTTACAAAGGATCCTCACTCCTTGCTGCAAAAGGAGATGGGTTGCTTTTAGCTTCGATTTTGAGGTCGTCTTGTCTCCAGGTGGGGACTGTGGCTTTAGAGGGGCTTGCTCGTGAGAGTCCGAGTACTATCTTCACAAGGCCTTCGCTAACACTCGGGGCCCGAGGAAGGTTTAGGGTTTCAGGGTTTAGAGTGTTTAGGGGTTTACAGTAAGGGTTTAGGGGTGCAGGGGTGTGCGGATTTAGGGTAGTCTTGCCACATCGCCACGACCAGCTACCGCTACCTCTATCGTAACGCACTTCCTAACCCTAAACCCTGAACCGCCCTTCTACTGCAACTCCGACGACAATCTCCCCACCTGCAGGTCTTCCTCACAACACGTTTCGGCTAGACGACTTGGAGGTGCAAGGGTTCGATATGCCTGATTTGCATACATGCAACCAGTACTACGGTTTGCAGTGCGCTCAATGGCTGACTGCGTTTTGCATGAGGGCGGAGAGAAGTTGAATCATTAGACGAACGGTAATGTACATATTGCTTTGTTTATTGAGTGTATCTAGGGATCTTTTAAATGGTGGCGAATGACTTTTCGGGTTTTTACTGCGGGAGATGTCATAAACCCCTATACATTACCAAGTGAGGTCTTGTCGGTTTCAGGTTTGGCAGAGGCGTCTTAGGACCAGAACCGTCAGGAAAGGGCATCTTGCAGTGAGCCCAGGGCCCGCAGCCGGCCCGCTGTGGTCACGGTTTAGGGTTTCGCTTTCCAGGTGGCAGATCATTGAGTATGATTCCTGCCGGGCAACAGTTGCCATCTGACCTGAAGCGAAACATGCACTGTATTTCCGTCGTGGCTTCTGCATGTTTTTGTTCCGAGGGTAGAGTCTAAACTCTAAACCCTGCCTGTAGTCTCCATTGTAGTTCCGTTGTGGGCTGCCTTATAGGATCCTGAATGCACAGATGGTGAACCCAAGAACAGGAACTACAATGTAGACTGCAGGTAAACCCTATAACCCCACACCCTAAACCTTAAACGACCCCAAACCCTAAACCCTAACCCCACACCCTAAGCCTTAAACGACCCCAAACACTAAACCCTAACCCTACACCCTAAACCGCACAAGCCTGGCGAAAGTACTGCTGTCGGCTTGGTGGAAGTTCTCTCTTCCCCAGGAGCCCTTCGTCCAATATGGGGGCCTTAATGATTTTGATAGGAATTTGGGGTATATTAGATTATAATTATATTAAGGACCCCCCCAAACAACAACAACAAAAAAAAAACTATTCTAATTATTGATGCCATTACATTAAGTTTAGGGTTCAGGGTTTACGTTCCCCAAACTCGCATCCAGAAATGAGGTGTCATGGGCGTCGGGGTCTATTGTGTTTGTTCTGTCATGCTTTTGATCATCTCCGTTATGAGTACGAGTAGTAGCTATCGTATGAACTTTCATGATGGACACTGTCTCGATTTCCAAGATAACTACACTCTCAAGTCCCACTGTTTTTGTTGATTCTGCTTTCATTCGAGTTTTGGGGCTTAGGGTTTGGGCTTTGCGCAGATTCCGCCGCAGCGCGGCGCAGCGAGAATACCTCTAGGCCGGCGGGAAGCACTCGCAAGTAGTCCGAGGCTACAAGATTTGGGTTTTGTGTTGAAGATGCTAAACCTGTTCCGGGTAATTACAGGTTTAGGTTTATGCAGCTTGGGACTTAGGGTGGTAGAGGTTCGGGGCCTTTGGGGTCAGGAAGGGTTGATGTTCAGCAGCTCCGCCGATGTGCATACACCTGTTGAACAGCTTCGACATACAACCCCTAACGCACAACACACACGGACGGACAGTTTTGGCAGATCTCGAAGATCGTCTCCGATGCCTGGAATCCTGTTTCCTAAAGGGCACCGTGCGGGGCCTAGCTTTCTGACCGATGTAGCGGGTTGAGGCTTTGGACTGTTTCGGGTTAGTCATACTCAAGCCTAATGGCCGAAATAGTAGAATTCGCAGCAATTTTCCACGGTAGCAGAAACTGGAAAGCTACGGGATGCTGAAGCGCCGTCAGGCGACATAGAGGACTTAATGAGGCTTTTGCAATTTCGTCAAACAGAAACAACGATCATTTCGATAACCATGACAGCATGACCATTCGTGGCAAGCAGTATGGGAATGATAATACCATCTTCAATCGTACGAGTTAATGCCAACCTCCTTTAGGTGCTTGCGTTTGCGAAGCGTGCATGCCAGGTTTCAGAGATCTTTCGACACCAACGATATATTTTCAAGAAATATGAGAGTTACAACAGATCATGATGCACTATTGCTATATATATATATATATATATATAGTTATTACTGACCCTAAACCACAAGCCCTAAACCCATTACTTATCTAAATCCTGAGCCTGAGAGCCTTGAGCCCCCAAAAAACGTCGCTGAAACCCAGGGCAGGCAGCTCTGCCCAAACGGAACCCGAAATCCGCAGACTCGACGAGGTTTAGGGTTTAGGGGTTTGGGGTTTAGGGTTTGAGGTAGGGTGACCTGGCAAGACTTTAAGGACTGTGGGAAACTGTTACTGCGCTCCTCATCACAACCAATGGTTCGTAGTGATCGGCACACTTCCTAGCTGACGATGGCTATGAATATGATGAAGATGAAGATTACAAAGAAGAGGAGGATGAATAAGACTCACAAGATGATGATGATGGTGATGACGATGATGATGCTGGTGACCATGTTGTTGATGATGATGATAATGATGATGATCATCATGGCTCTAGCTCACCCCTCAGGCTCCTACGTTTTCACTTGGTTGTGCAAATCCCTCGGAATCTTCCGCAAGTCACCAACGTTCCTCGCTAGCTGTCAATGGCCCCAGAATGCATCCTAGGTAGATTCCTTCACCCCTAAACCCCTAATGTTAGGTAAGTTCCCTCTTCGCTATGACGATGGTAAGGGTAATCTCCATGAGCCCAAGAGCCACAAACCCTCTTAGCTGGCAAGTAGTTAGTTCAAGCTGCGTTTTGATACTGTTGATGGACAAAATCCTGCATGACCTTATATACCTAAACTATGGGATTTATGGTACTATACTATATTTGGGTCATGCAGGATTTTGTCCATCAACAGTACTTTCTGGACCGAGGCACCCTTCCTGTACACTACTCCGCCGAGCACCGGAGGGTACGGCGCCAAAGTGGATGGGACTATGGGGATTGCCGTGAATAAACTTTACGATTCAAAAATGGGAGTTTCCGAAAATAAGGGGTACCTTTTTTGGGGGCCCTTATAGTAAGGATCCTATTATTTGGGGTACTATATTAGGGTCCCCTATTTTCGGAAACCCCCAAATTGGTTCTTTGAAGATAGAAATGGATATGACGCGAGTCATCAATAGTCATCATCTGCTTTACAAGCTGGCCTTAAACAAAAATAAGACACGCAGGAGGAGTCTGCCCGAATTAAAAAGCTACTTCTTCAACCCCTAGCCCCTAAAGGCGTACCCGTCCAGAACCCCCAAGCCTGAACCCTCCGGAACCCCTAACAGGGGTTCTTGTTGGCTACAACTTTGCATGTCTGTTATAGTAAAGCCCAATAAGGATCAACATGATCATGTTTAATATTGCCCCAACAGGGCACCAGCAACCCCTAAACCCTGAACCCCTAACCCCTAAATCCTAAACCCCTAACCCCGCCTGAACCCCTAAGCTGCAAGCGCTCTCCTCGGAGCCACTAGGCGGGCCACCGGACGAGGCACGGCTTCCAGAGGCCGGACGTGGGGGGTTTTGAGGGTTTGAGGTCTAGGGCTTTTTAAAAGGTTTGGGATTTGGGGCTTAGGGTTTAGGGTTTGGGGCTTTTTAGGGGTTAGGATGTAGGGTTTAGGGCTGAGGGCAAGAGGGCTTAGGGCCTAGGATTCAGGGCTTAGGGGGTGGAGCATGTTCAGGGTTGTAGGGTCTACGAATTACAAGGCTTCCGAGGTAGTGAGCTCTGGTAGGGGTCGAGGGTTTTTGGGCCTTTGTAGGAGGTTATGAGGGAGTGTCATTTCAGGGTAATTAGGGTTTTGGATCTCAAAGCCTGAACCCTAAGCCCTAACCCTACGCTCGAAACCAAACGAAGCTCGAGACCCCGACACATTTCCATCAGTATCGAGCATTCCTACAGGTTCGGGCTTAGGATATATTATATCATATCCTTATTAAGGTATTTCCTTTACTGGAAGCGCCAATTCCCAAGCCTTCAACCCTACCTGGAGGATTCTAAGACTTAGCCGGTACCCACCCGTTCGTGACTAGTCTATGAGTCTGAAACACCAAGCTCCATAAGCCCCACAAGCCCTAGAATCTCCGAGAAGCCCGATAGACACTACAAGCCCTAGAGGGCCTCAACCAAAAACCCTAACGAGCCTTCTACCAAAAAGCCCTAACCATAACCCTAAACCCTAAACCCTAAACCCTAAACCCTAAACCATAAACCATAACCCTGAAAGCCCCAAAACCCTGCACCCTAAAACCCTGAAGCCCTGACACCTCTACAAACCCGAAGCCCTTAACCCGATAACCCTGAGTTGCCTTCAACAACCCTACTTACCTACATTACTCCTTAGGGTTCCTTCTTATAATTATACTAGATAGGAGCCCAAAACCCTATTCTAACTGTTGATGATATGAATCCTGCAGTACCTTAAAAAGGATCCTAAACCATGGGAATTACGGTATGTGCCTTATCATGTCATGTATTGCAGGATTTATATCATCAGCTGAATTACTAAGGCCCCTAAACCCTAAACCCTAAACCTAAAACCATGGAACCTTCAACCCTAAACCCTAAAACCGCAAACCTTTACAGCTCTCTACGTTAGCCACGAATTTCAGGCTCCTTGGCCTCAAGGGGCTCCCTCCTGGTTCGCACCCCTACGCCCTGACCGGAGCCCCAGCGGCTGGGGTTCATATCGGGCTTTAAGGCTTTAGGGCTTTAGGGTTGTAAGGCTTTAGGGTTTTGTGGTTTAGGGCTTTATAGGGCTTTAGGGTTGAAAGGCTTTAGGGTTTTAGGGTTTAGGGCTTTAGGGTCGTAGGGTTTATAAGGTTTAGGAAATTGCGATTTCGGGCTTGGGTTCTGGTGATTTTGGGGCGGTCGGGCTTTGGGGCTGGAGCTCAGCTTGAGTTTGGGTCTTAGGGTTTAGGGCTCCTGATTTGGGTCTTGAGCTGTGGGCCGAGGGTTTAGGGTTTGCTGGAGGTTTGCGGTTTAGGGTTTAGGGTAGAGGTTTGGGGCTTTGGGTTTTGTGCTTGTTTTTTTGGGGTTTCGGGCTCGCTCCCCCGAAACCATTCGAGTGGCATCCGATGGTCCAACTGGCTGAAAGTTCTTATGTGCAGTTGAGTCGCATTCAAACAATGTCCCCTTAGAGCCCCTATACGTCTTCTATCTTCTTATTTATGCAATAATATACACCCAGAAATATTCTCACTATGAAGACCCCGCTATTGTCAGTGGGATGCAAGCTCAAGTCGAGATTGAAGGGCCCGTCGGAAACCCTGTATGTAGTCCGTATAGTAACTAAGCCCTAAAGCTTAGACCCTAGACTCTTAATCCTAAACCCGAAGCCCTTGAAGCAGCCCGCCTTATAAGAGCAAGCTGCAGCTTTTTTAGTAGAACTGAAACCGGGTCAGCATAGTAATGGATCCTCGGTCTAGGACATTTTCAGGTGGGTAGTTACCGTTATAGGAGCCTTATAGAAGGTCTATATACCTTATGGAAGCCATATAGAAGCCCCATATACCCTAAACTCCCCACCAGTAGTTTCCTTTAACTCGGCATTGGATTTACAGGGCCCATGCTATGGATCTCAGCACTTCCAACTCACATCCACCGCCGGAGCAAGGAGCCCCCAATGTCTGATGGGCCCTGCACACGTACATCCTCAACCTTACACCCGGATAAACCCGGAATCCCAAGTAATATAGAAGCCGAAAATTACGTATATTATTTTAGGGGCTCCTTAGTATACTTATAGTATACAGGGCCCCAAAACCCTGTTCTAATTTATTAAGGCCCCTACATTAAGCCCCCCGGCCATCCCACAAAAGCAATCACAGCGAGGTTTCACCTCTGCATCGAATGGTCGACGCGAGGTCGGTTGATCACATGTCGGATTGGTCAAAGGTCTGCCCAATTTGAGAAGATTCTGTGTTTCTATACTTGAGTTAGCTTTGGGTGTTAGGGAGCAATGCTTATGCATGATCTTGTGAAAAGCCCGAGACTCAGGCTGCCTACGGTTTAGTGTTCGAGCAAAGTACAACTTGCAACGTTTGGAAATTTCAGGCTTGGGCCTAGCTTGTACCATGCCTTTCCTGGAGGGTTTCGTCGGCGTTTGATGTTTCAGCGTTGATGGTGTCGGCAAAGATCATCAAACGTCATCGTTTCTTATGGCCCGATGTGGGCGAACGAGGGCCCAGATCTTGTTGCCGTGTACCTTGAGCCCTGAACCACAGGCAACATGAATCTACCTAAAATCTAGATTCGATGCTCGCCCTTGAAAGCCGACGCGCAATTCACCAACCCTGAACCCTGTACTTTGCTGAAACCAAGCCACATCATTGCACTAAACCCTCTAAACCCTATAAACCCTATAAACCCTAAACCTAAAAAACCCTATAAACCCTAATGTTTGAAGCCTGGTCTCAGGGTTTCGGCGGTTGAAGCAGTTGGGGCTGCGGGGCTCAGATGGCTCTGGGCTCCTGCTTCATGTTCCTGGCTTGAGGCTACCAGTTGCCCGAGGTACTTTTGGGGCCTCACAGTTACCTATACTATTTTTGGGGGGCTCCTTATTAGAATTATAGTGTAATGGGCCCCAAAACCCTATTCTACTTATTAAGGCCCCTACATTACTCAGGGTCTTGAGTTGAGGTTTGGGGCTGCGTGGAGTCCGGATTTGCGATTGGGCATGTTTATGCAGCGCCTGAACCCCAGTCCTAGCCAGAAACCCCACCCTTGCTGACAGCCCTCCGAAGCTCCTACTGTGAAACGAAGCCCTCAACCCTAAATCCCTAAACTCTAAAAACCTAAAGCAGAGAGCCGATAAATGATAAACCCCAAGCCCTGACTTGTATTCAGGTTCTGTGACTGTCGCCTTGAACTGCTAAATGTTCTACCAACATGAAGAAAGCTGTGCACGATATAAGGATACTGTTGTAATATCTTACCAATAGCAGTAGTTGCCCTCCTATGCCCGTGTGTATCCTGCAGTCCTACGGCCTGCCGAACCAGGGCTGACAAGCTGCGTAAGATGCGTGGACAAAGATTGCGCAGCTCCTGGGTTTCATGGGCTTACCCATAGGCCCCATAGTAGTTCCTTACATTTAGGATCCTATTCGGAAATCCCCAAAAGGAACTACTATGGGGCCTATGGGTATAGGGTTGAGCATGCTCGGCAATTCATCTGTCACGCCGCATCCATGATTGCCGGACGAGGATATAGTTGTTCGCGCGACATCTATTTCCTGGGAGAGACTGGGCTAGCACTGTATAGTAGCCGTCGTCAACAATAATCCATCACCCTGTTGAAGCCTGCCAACCCGTTGCCCGAATCCTAGACAAACCCCGCCCAAAGGCCCAGCAATCAAGGCTGCCCCCCAATCAAGGCCAGGAGCTGCTGCCGCTCGGCTTTGAGTCCCAGGAAGGGCCTCATGAACAAGAAGCCGAGCCAGCAATATGAGGGAACGGATCGTAGGGCCATGGTTAAATGCAATAAGAGCGGCAAGCATTGCAGTTCCAATACACCGACCAGCGTCAGCAAGAGGATGCGGAAGAGTGCTGTGGTTGATCGCCAGATTTGCCTGTAATTACATCCCGAAACCGGCTTGGGGTACTTCGGCTTTTGCCCCTGACTAGTGCTTAGCACTGCCATCCCAATCGCCTCGAGACTCCTTCAACGCCAAAATCGAACCCAAAACCCAACCCCACCTAAGCCCTAAACCCCTAAAACCCTAAACCCTAAACCCTAAACCCCTAAAGCCCTAAGCCAACGCTTAAGGCCCTAGACGGCTTTTAGGGCAGAGATCGCTCCTGCCATGGCTGGGCAGACCGGCTCCAGTCAGGCGGGGCTTCTGCTTCGCGCTCTGTCAAGCAAAACCCTAAACCCTAAACCCTAAACCCTAAACCCTAAACCCTAGACCCTAAACCCTAAACCCTAAACCCTAAACCGACTCTCAGCTCCGGGGCCTTCTACTTGGAGGATCATGGGACTTAGTAAGTAAGGTTATAACTACCTTAATTGGGGTTAGAATTACTGATAAGTATAGTTACCTTATTTTTATAAACCTAGTTACTAAGTCCCCATGATCCTCCAAGTATCTCCCGAAGCCAGTGTGGTATGGAGTATATGGGAGTTATGGCGTGAGGCCATTATCATATATAGTCACCTATAACTGCAGCTATCGTACGTAGCGGGATCACAAGATGTAGAAGTGTGCACCTCGACCCTGAACCCTCGCAGACGGATGCAGACCCTAATGAACCCTACACCCTAAGCAGCCTAAGCATCCCAAAACTTTAAACTTAAGCCGCAAACCCCTCAAGAGCCCTCATACCCTGTGTGCCACCACTGATAGCGGCCCCCAGTGGTCACCATAAACCTTGAAGGGTAGTCTAGGAACCTGATGAAGAAACCCTCGCTCTAGAGCCCCCAAATAGTGGGATTCATATGAAGAGCCCCAACAAAGACCCAAGGATTCTTAGTCAGGTTCCTGTACTACCCCTTATAGACTGCCCTCAACCCTATAAACCCTAAACCCTCAAGAGTGGCCCTAAACCTTGAAGGGGAAGCTGAGAGGTGCACCGGGTGCGCTAAGATGGCCAAGGCGTCGGACGACGACGTTCATGCTGCAGGGCTTTAGGGCGTTCGGGTGTGAGGATTTAGGGTTTAGGGTTAGGTTTTTTTTGGGGGGTTTAAGGTTTCGGGCCCGCCCAGATTATGATGGATTTGCGGTTTTTTCGAAATTGCAGGACAATCATGACAGGGCACCCCGAGTCCAGTCCCTGTTGCCATGGAGCCCTTCGGTTTACCCAACTCCCGTACCGATGGAAAGGAACTACAATGGAGACTAGAAGTAGGGCTTCGGTGTCAGGGCTTATGGCTGAGGGTCCATGGCAGGGCTTAGCGTTCAAGTTTGGGGTTTCTTGGCGTCAGGGTGCTATGGGAGATGATGCAACCGATCGCGCGCGCCCCATCCAAAGAGCCTTGAGACCTCAATTGGAATGTTAGTTTCATCCTGCCGCAACACATGTTCGGGATGTGTCCTTATCCTTAGAGCCTTAAACCCTAAACCCTAAACCCTAAACCCCTAAACCCTAAACCCTAAACCCAGACTTACAGCCTTCGTAGTGCAGCCACAGGGATTTTTACACACCTCAGCCGCTTGATCCTCTGAAATCCGAGACTCCCCAGCCCTCCACGCCTCAACGAAGCCCCAAGCCGAATTCAGATTCCAAAAAGCTATAAACCCTAAGTTTAGGGTTTAGGGTTTAGGGTTTAGGGTTTAGGGTTTAGGGCCCTAAACCCAGAAACCCAAGGAGGAGGTGCAAGTGTGGCGACCGGCAGAGCTTGCAGCTGCGAGGTCGACCTGACTACGAAAATCCTAGTAGTCCAGTAGCCCTAAGGGTTCATGTACCCAAATAGTTTAACATTGTGGGGGTAATTACTGTAATCCCTATACATTTTTTTTTTGAGGTACTGGAGTCCCTATTAGCTTACATGTTCCTTCTTGGGGTACTGTGATCCCTGTATACATCCCAAACGTTAACCCCTAAGATACTGGACCGGTAAGTACGGGCTTTACGGGCTTCGGGGGATGTTTACAGGGGCTGTATGTGTAGTTTCTAAAATATTTGTGTTTCCCAATGCGGGGATGTTCGTTTTGCCACAGATCCTTTTGTTTTTGGGGAGGGGGGTGGGGTGTTTGTTTTGGTAAGTTTATATAGGGTTTCCAGCCTTCGCATTTCTACCGAGCACTATGGAGCGGCCGGTGCCTTGAGCTTTCAGTTTGGCTCCGCATGCCGGAGTTGTATCGTGCAGAACAAGTGTACACGCTTGGAGTGTTGTTTTAAATGGCTGAAGGAACTGCTATATTTTCACATCCAGATATTGAGCTTGACAAAGTACCGAAGCTACCTACGGGTGGCTCCGGATCTCTACGGACGCATCTGTATGTACAAGCAAAGACGTCGGCAGCATGTTCGTGTAGGTATAGTTGTTAACATGTTTCGTGCGTCGTTTCTGATGTACGAATTTGGGCCTCTTTTCGTTTGAAGAAATATTACTGCATGCTCTGTGTTTCGCTGCAGTATGCTATGCTTCGTGACTTTTCCCTTCAATGACTACGGCGTACAGCTTGCATCTGTATCATGTCATCTACCTCACGCATACGCAGAGTGTTCTCTACTCCCAACAGTAAGGCTCCATGTGTCCATGTAGTTAGGCCTCACAGGGTTCCTATTCACGTGCGTTAAGGCATAAGCCAAAGGGTCCTAAGTACATATATGGGTATCGCCAAAAACCATAATAGTGCTTCCACTGTAGAAGCCCTACTTTATACCATATGGGTGGTTGTCAAAATTATGGTCCCTTTTTGGGTCCTGATTATAATACGGCACCTATTATTTAGGGTACCCCAAAAGGGACCATAATTTTGACGACTACCCATATAGGTACTTAGGACCTTTTTGGGAAGACATGGAGGATCCCGGCCTTGCTCCACGATAAACCCTAAAACCTCAACCCTAAGCC
>CAJNDV010032337.1:14619-25736 GCA_905221635.1 Symbiodinium sp. CCMP2456 | reverse complement strand
GGGGGGGGGGGGGGGGGGGAGAAAGTTAGCGAGAGACAGGGAGATAGACCCACACGCTGCGCGGGGCGGGGGTTGTTTACTGCATGGCAATGGTTGGTCCCTGTCAGGACGAGTGTCTTGCGTGAACAGTACGCACTCACAGACAAACATGAAATAAAAGTGCCTGTGGGTGTATGAAATCTTAGACATCACGAGTTCCTATGGCATTTATGCAAACCAATAAATGAGACAGCATGTATAAAGGGTGATGTGTTGTGTTTGCACCTGTTTGTTCATCAGATGCTGACATATTCTACCTACCTACAGCAACCTTATCCTATGCATCATATCATGTTCAGAACCTCCCTATATTGCCTGAAATTCATCTGACGCTTATCTGACGCCTATCTGTCGCATCACCCTCCTATCTGACGCCTATCCGCTGCCTATCCGCTGCCTATCCGCTGCCTATCCGCTGCCTAGGTCTATCTGACGCCACCTGGTGTCCTTTCGGATCCCTGGGTTTTGAAGGCCCAGCTATCTGACGCATGTGTGGGGTATGCAGGGGTGTTTCAAAACTGAAGGCGTTCGAAGGCCCACCCATCTAACGCTACCCTATCCGCTGCCTATCCGCTGCCTATCCGCTGCCTATCCGCCGCCTATCCGCTGCCTATCCGCTGCCTATCCGCTGCCTTATCTGACGCCTATCCGCTGCCTATCCGCTGGCCCTCTGCTCCAAGCCCAACTCCAGTTGTAGATAAACCCGAAACATATCCATAATTGGTATGTCGGAACCCCTCCGACTAAGGTGCTCCTTCCAAGCTGGCTACACATCTGCTGGCTCCTGGATCCGGCAGACTGATTGCTGCTTTTGCATCTCAGCATCTTGATTGTCGGGAGAGGCACAAGTCTAATTTGACAGAACACGACCCACATAGGATGACTTCTTGTACTTGACATTTTCCTTCACTTAGCAGAAGAGCCTAGTCGTTGTATATTTGCATTATTCATGGTCACGTGTCGCTGTCCGGGAAACCTTGGCTGTGTCACTGTGACACCACCAAAAAGTAGCCGTTCAGTGGCTATGGTAGCATGCTGCTAACACACTTGTGAACCTTAGCCCCGCAAAGCATATACTAGGATACTATATAGGGTGCATAGCTATAGTGCAGCGTGGAATCAGAGATTTCCTTCGTGTGCTCGCAGCCCGCTGGCTTCGAAGCCCAGTAACTACCCAAGACCCATAGAGACATAGAGACACAGCTATTAAATTCTGAAAGAGAACTATGTATCCGGCTAACCAGGGTTTGTGACATTTCTTGCCTACCTGCAACACCTGGATTTGGCATGAATAGGGAGCACTGCACTTGTACACACGCTGCAATCCTATGGGAACGGGTGTGTGGGCGACTCATCACGCTCAGGCTTCAGCTCATGCTGCATCTGCATATAGGCCCAAAGCACCGACTCCACTGAATCAAGCCTCAGAGAGACAGTTAAGATTCCTATGGGAAGGTTCTACAATTCTACATTTGGGATTTTGAGGGTTGGGGATCTCGTTGCAGCGGCAGAACTAATATACCGTGAATCGTGACCATATGCAACCAGAAACTCGGCATCATCCCAAGCATCCATCGTGAAGTCGACGATGCCGCAATCTGGTTTCGGCTTGCTGCAGGCATAGAGAAGGAACTTGTTCCGCACCTTCAGCAGGGCGAGCTGCGGGGTAACTACCGTCTATATACAACCTAGATGAAATCTCACCCAGCAATGTGTCATAGGTAGGGCTGATGGCCCCTTGCAAACCCTTTTCTTGACCCGAACAACCTTTGCCAGAAGCAAAAAAGATCCAAATGTCGTGACTCAGGGAACTTCTGCCGGCCACTGATATTGCACTGCGAGACGATGCTCGACGCTTGTGGCAGCAAAGGAATGCCTTAATGGTCTTTCAGTTTACTTAGAAAACACCTACCCCAAATAGACATGCAACCCGGATCCCCTATATGAATACAAATAGTGTTCCTACAGGCGTAGAAACCACAACCCTAGATCCCGGCTAAAGTGCCATATGTATTACGCAGGGAGTCTATCCTGGTCTACACAATTGCCTTTTTTAAATAGGAGCAACCGTAGGGATCTAGGCCAGACAATTAGCAGACAGATGCTGTTGCTCAGAGCATTCAGTGCAAAAAGATTCTTCTGAGGTTCGTAAGTCACACACTGATATGCGACCCCATGGCCCTCTGAAGACAAGATTTTGGAAGCCCTCTTAGGATCACCCTCCCTCCCCCACGGCACCTGGATGCCAAACTTCGGTGGATACTGCTGCGAAGCTTTAAGCTTCCCTGGCAAACCTGTGTAGCACTCACGTGCTCCTTTCCAGAATCGCCGCACAGTTTGCGACAGGTTCTTCTTTCGGTCCAGCTTTCTGTAAAGGTGCTGGATGAACCCATCGTCCGAAAACAGCTTTATCGGCTTAGGCGTCTCCGACCCAAACATGCCAAGCCACGTGATGGATTTCTGCGTGGCCCGGCTCTCCAAGAGCTGCTTCAGTCGAGGATGATTGTCAATCTCAGACATTTATGCTTTGCAAAACAAGCACGTGCAAACAGAACTAAGCCATGCACGTACACAGGCAAGCTGCTAGAGATTGCAGCGGGTTCTCGAGCATGAAGTGGCAGCCACGATAAAGGCACACCATTATTAGCAAGCATACCTCAGCAGCATCAGAACTTCAACTTCCTCCAGGCAAATCTTTTTGCTCACACAGCCAAAGATGCAACCAAGCCACACGGCTCACCATCTTGTTTGCAGATACGACGTAGCTTCGGCTCCTTGGAATACATCGTCGTAAATTTCGGTTTAGGACATGCATGGCGCCTTCATACAGAGTGGGACGTCATGTTGTAACCTTGCAGCAGACCAAGCAGCACATTGCCCAGCGGATTCTCAAGAGAGCGGCCGCTCGTATACACTAGGCTGGATTAGCACATGCTCGCGTGTTCAGATAAGGCAACTCAAGGCGTTCCAATCTTGTTTGCGGGAAAGTAGCTGTTCATTCTGCTCCATGACGAGCATACAACCCCGAAGGTTGCCAGGCCACCCTGGCGCAAACTCAGGATAGCCTTCAAGAAGCGGATGAAACCCAGAGGGCTGTTGATGTCCTTAGATAAGTGCTAACACAGCAGGGCTGTTATATTGTGCCAACAAAATCAGAGGCAAGCCTCATCCCTTGCGTCCAAGGCTATGTCGAGCGCCGTGGCTCGCAGCCCGGCAGACTTAAAGGCTTTCGATATGGAACGTTTCCCAGCAAAGAGGTCCGCCACGATGTACTTCCGGTCGATAGCAGTGACCTAAGCAAACTTTGCGTAAGCATAGTTGGCACGTGTTGATCTACGTAGATGTTCATGTCAGCTATTGTAGGTATAGTACATATGTGTTTATATATATATATATGTATCTTACTTATATTCGCACAAGTTCACAGAGGGAGGCAGGCCAATAGGTGCATGCTGTCTAGCGAGAACTACGACACCAGCAAATATCCAGACAAAAGTCTATCGACTTCGCATTGGGCGTTGTAGAACACATTATCTGCACTTATATATATATATATACACATATATATATATATATATGTACGTATACACAGGCATTGTACATAGTTCACATATACAGAGTCACATATGTACATTTTATACATAAGTATATATATATATATGCATGTAGATAGATGGTTGTAGATGTAGCTACGTACGTACACAATTATACATGCCTAGACAGAGAGGTAGTTCTCTTTGCAGGATTCATGTGGTTGCATTTAGTGGTATAATGGGCGCTGTGCACACTGTAGCTTGTATACAGCTACACCTGGGTCCAAAATCTAGCTACTGTATAAATACGAACAAGCTTTCGAAAGACAGGTAAGTTGATTTATATTACATGCGAAGCAGAATCCACATTGAAACCAGCTAGAGTGCTTTACACCACAATACGATGTAGAGGAGACTGGTAAGCCCGAAAGCCCGGTAATGTGTGTTCGAGCAAGACTTATCGTACCTAGCAATTCCGACGATTGCTTTCACACCTGCATATATGCTGCCAGTTTGCCGCACACAGCGCAGTGACGATGCGGAGCATGCGGTAGGGGATGTAACCGGGATGGTGGATCCCCTGCTGAAGCCGGCACTCCAGTCGACTCGTCATCTCCTCATCACTGTCATCTTCCATATCGAAGTCATTGAACCTCAGACACATACATCATGTACCGCAATGTAAGTCCAAAGACTCCACGTTCACATATCTGCCACATCTGAATCAAGCAACTGCCGTGCCCTCCGAAGCATCCTGAAGCAACGAAGCTGGCCCAATCAAAGGTGAACGTGGCCGACCCTCGGCCAGCGACTGCCAAACAGCTACGATGACGGACGACAGGCTTGGGGCACTTGCGGTCAATGCACACTAGGATCACAAGCATACACACTCCAGACAATTCGAGCAGGATGGAGTCTCGTACTTTTCGGCGGGAGGGATCGTGTGCGGGAGTGCTTGTGGTAGTCCACACCAGCTACAGCCCCTACTAGGCTAGTCCTAGTCGAAGATAAAGATGCACAGCTGTCTGTGCGATGCTGACACAGCGCTCTGCATGCATCCCGATGCTGAGTTGTATTTGGCACGAAGTATTGCAAAGGAGTGCATATACGCTGAAACACATTTTGCGTTAGCGAGACGCATGCTTCGCAACTGCGTCATCCCAGTCCGTGCTGTGCACGGATACCAAAAACAAGCTTGCAGGGCTTCCATTGTTTTATCAGTACTTTGCATAATCTACGGGATTTGGTGGTATACAAACTTATAACACATACACCTTGCAAGCCATCCCTGGAGAAAGGTGCAGGTCCTTCGGCTGCACCATTGAAATGCTTGCTGCTTCTCCCTGCAGGTCCTACCTAGGGCTTCGCGGCTTGCGAAAAGATCCAATCCAGTCCTGGCGAACCTTGCCCAGCAACCTGAAATCATTAGCTGCTCCTCGTGCCCGATCTTTTGCCTTGTCCAACGAGAGTCCATCACGAGACATCGCCAGCCTGTACACATTGCTGTATATGTTGTTGGATGAAATATGTGACGGCGGCTTGATCATCCGAGCGGTCTCCAAGTCATCCTGGCGCAACAACATAGCATGCATGATGCAGGTGCATGCAGTGTGTACGCACATGTATACAGCTTCTATAATAGTTGATGCACGTAGAATGTCTCTGCTCGTGCCTGGCGTGGCTTGCTCTTTGTCTTCGGAACGGCCTTTGCTTTGCCCTTCGGCTTCGTCTTGCTGGCTGTGGGCTTGGCTGCTATCTCTGAGTCTGGCTCGGCCTCAACCTCCAAGATCTCGTCCTCCTCGGGGTCTTCCTCCTCGTTCTCCTCGTAGGGGACATTGTACTGGTAGACGGTGCCCTGGCAGTCCACGAACCTGTTCTTCCCGATCCTTCGCAGACCCTTCGCCGGGCCCGATTTCATCAAGCGACCAGCCTTTGCACCCTCACAGGCACCATGATGCTCCTCGTCCACCATTTCCTCTGCTTTCTTCTTGCCTTTCTTGGTGACTGCTGGCTCCTCGCCCTTGCTTTCATCGATTTTGCTCTTGTCCTTCTTCTGGGCTTTGCGCATGACCTCGTTGTCCTCCGTCTCCTCGCACGCTTTCTTTTTGCCTTTCTTGGTGACTACCTCGGGCTCCTCCTCCTCCATTTCCTCTGCTTTCTTCTTGCCTTTCTTGGGGGCTGTCTCGGGCTCCTCCTCCACTTCCTGGGCTTTCTTCTTGCCTTTCTTGGGGGCTGTCTCGGGCTCCTCCTCCTTTTCCTGGGCTTTCTTCTTGCCTTTCTTGGGGGCTGTCTCGGGCTCCTCCTCCTCCTCCACTTCCTGGGCTTTCTTCTTGCCTTTCTTGGGGGCTGTCTCGGGCTCCTCCTCCTCCTCCTTTTCCTGGGCTTTCTTCTTGCTTTTCTTGGAGGCTGTCTCGGGCTCCTCCTCCTTTTCCTGGGCTTTCTTCTTGCCTTTCTTGGGGACTGTCTGGGGCTCCTCCTCCTCCTTTTCCTGGGCTTTCTTCTTTCCTTTCTTGGGGACTACCTCGGGCTCGTCATCCTCCACTTCCTGTGCTTTCTTTTTGCCTTTCTTGGGGGCCATCTGGGGCTCGTCCTCCACTTCCTGGGCTTTCTTTTTGCCTTTCTTCGGGCCTACTGGGGGCTCCTCTTCGTTCTCCTCTGCTTTTTTCTTGCCTTTCTTGGGGGCTACCTCGGGCTCCTCCTCCACTTCCTGGTTTTTTTTCTTGCCTTTCTTGGGGACTACCTCGGGCTCCTCCTCCATTTTCCTTCTCCCTGTCTTTGTTGCGGCATTATTCCTCGGCTTCGGCTTTTCCTTGCGCTCTTCGGACGATCCTTCACCGCATCCATCATCATGGTCATCATCCTCACTCATGGCCCTGGCTTTGCCAGGCTTGCCTGCGGCGACCTCGGCATCGCTTTTTTTCTTTTTTTTCTTGTCTTCCTCCTGAATGCATGTAGAAAGAGCACACAGCATGAGCAGATCCGAACCAAGGTTATATATGTTCATATGTAGATTAACGTGCGCAGCTACGTGACCCCCTGCCTGAGCTTCCTCTTGCGCCGCACGGGTACACATGTCTTCCATATCTTCGATGACTTCATCTGCGTGCACCGGCTCCTCCTCGAAATCATCCTCCTCCTCCCCAGCTTTCCTTTTTGTTCCTCTTTTTTTCTTCCGGGTTCCTGCCTGGTCCTCATACCTGGGCGGGGAAGCATCTCGAACTAAGTTCTCCACTTTCCTCACGACGTGCGCTGGGGGATCTTCCAATGGATACTTGTACAACTTTTGAGGCTCCTGCTCCTCCTTGCCTCCCTTCAGTTCCTCCTCCTCAGGCCTTTTCGCATCGCTCCTCCTTGTGACGTCCTCTGCCTCGCACATGCAAGCACAGAACCACATGTACAGGACATCGCCGCAGATGAAGCACTGATTCCTTAACCCCTCAAGCTCTCAAATATGCCGAAAGATAAACCCCCCCCCCCTGGCCGGAGGCAGCGCTTCTTCTGGCACGGACTTCTCGTCGGCCGCTGGCAGCGGCGGCTCCTGGTGATACGGTATTATATAGAGGTTCATGAAGGGTTTTTGTAATATCTATACAAATATAAATAGGGCAGGGTTTGGGGTGTCCATGGACAACAACCCTACGTTGAACTCACCCGGCTATCTAATGTACAGACTTTTATAAGCACATATATACAGTTTATACATCTAACTAGATGATGAAACAATAAGTTTTATTGTTACGCACAGGCATAGACATACCCCTAGATGACCCAATCATTCCCAAATCTGAGAAGCCTTTGGCAAAAGCACAGGGGAAGGAGCTTTCGGCATAGCCTCCATCAGGGAGGAACTTGGTTTCACAGCACAACGAAGCTTCGATTCATGACGACCGCAAAATGTGCGACCGCGAGCCTGTTCTGGAAGAGCCGCTTCTTTCGAAGTTACCTGAAAGGGGAAGCTGAGCAGGACTTTGGCCTACCCTAGGGGTTGCACATGCAAGAATAAAAACATGCGATATGCATGCCTTCGGCGGAGGGGATTCTCCATAAAGCGACTTGTGGACAATCCTGAACATCCTCTGAAGATCTTCAGGTGCTGCAGCATTCATAGACTTCTGGAAAGCTTCGGGGTCGGCTTTCAATGCCGTGGCTGACTGCAGCATATACTCGCGGTCGGCATGGTTACCTTGCATGCATGTAAGTGCAGAATCATTTCAAGAACCGTAGAAACAAATCACACGAATCCTTGTAACACCCAGCTTTAAAGAAACAATCTGGCAGAGACAGAGACAGAGAGAGAGCGAGAGGGACCCACCGAAAGCAAAGTTAAAACTAATCAGACAGATTCGTAGATGCACACTGACATAGTTACGTAAAGTCACATAGATATAGATAGATAGAACTATCATGAACAGAGGAGATAGATAGAGACAGAGAATGAACACAAGCAACAGTTGTGGTCTGTTCTCATCTCGGTCCAGATTTCTCTACGCATCCTGAAACGTGAGTCTATTGTCGTGCATGCACCTCTCTGTCTGTCTCGGTCTTTCTGATAGCGACTCCTCCTTATATAAAGGACACACTGCTTCCGAGGATCGCTTCTGCGTGTGCAAAATCTGCACCATCTCAGCACACACTGGCACGTTGTTGCCACCAGAGCTTGCGCTTTCAAACTCTGGGGCCAGCCGCTTGCGCACACCGGGGCTCACCTGGGGAACGTCATCGGCAGGGCGGGGCACATCTTCTCCCGTACAGTAAACTTCCGTAGGCGGCGGAGGCGGTGGCATACTACCGCATTCTGTTGGGATAACCTGAATCACAAATCTTCCCAAGAACACCGCATGTGACATGACCTGTGTGCAAACTCTGCGAAACAACATTTAAGACAAGCACCTGTGTCTCCATGGTATCCATGCTTACGGCAGCGGGTGGAGGGGGCACAACACCTGCATCCACAAGCTCCTTGGCCGCGACCCACTCCTGAAACAGGGTGACCTCTGTGGTCAAGTCGGCGCCTTCCTGTCCCCACTGTTCGGCAGCAACACCGACCTCAGAACAGAAAGACTGGAACAGCGGGTGGCCCAGCATTTGCTGCGATGCCGTTCTGCTCGCAGCTTCCATCTTCTCAGTCTCATCCAGCCACTTCATGAATGCTTCGTTGTCTGCAACGACTTTGTCGATATATGTAAAGACCTTGTGCATCTTTGTGAAACAAACAGTTTCGTGACACTTCGACACAACATGCCAGACTAAATCATGCAGTCGAGAAACTTCCTCACCATGATCCTTCATCAGGGCCCGGTACTGCTCGAACTTCGGGTGGCTTCGGCAAGCCTTATTAAAAGTATAGGGTTTATGGAGGTTATGGAGCGCCTATACCAGCTGGTGCGGCCCAAGCCGCATGAAACGTGGTCCACCATTTCTGGCTGTAATCATACGGCGGAGCCTTCAATCTCACTTCCCATGCATGCTATACATGCTGTGGCCGCTTTGTCTTACATCTGCACAGCACACATCTTGCATTACCGCACTTCGCGCAGACAAAACAACCGCGGGCCTTAGGGCTGGGTTCGACGTGTGGCGGCAGACCGGGAGGAGACGCCATTGCAACCGCAAGCAGCTCTACGTCTGACTCGGATTCGATTTCCCATACTTCCGTGCTCAGAAGCACTTTATGCTGCTCTTTCTTCTCCTTCTTCACAACGTGGACATGCTGTTTCACGGATTCTGGTGCATTCTTCTTCTTCTTGCTCAAGGTAGGCCGAAGCCTACGTGGGTTGACCCGCAAGACGGCTTGCAGCTTCAAAGCAGCCTCGTTGCCACATTTAGACACATGTCAAAGCCATGCTGGCATGCACACTGAAAGCACATGCGAGAATCAATCAGTGAGGCAAAGCTCATATCAATGATAAGGTGCATCTGTTCCGCTGCATCTGGCCAGGCTCTTGCGCCAGTACCGTCGCGCATACGACAATAGCCCAAACAAAGCATCTGTTTCCTTGCTATGTGCGCAAAAACCCGACGTATCCGTTGCTCAACACAGCGACACAACATGCACTCATGCATGTTTAAATGCGGCTGAATAACACCCTTGGCCCACTGCCTTTTCTCTTTCAGGGACCTAGCATGACTGAGGTGGAACCCACATTCTTCATCCATTTTGAGGAACACCATTTGTAGATCTGTCATACAGAACTCGCCTTAGCCCAGCTGGTGCGATTGACACGAATGCTGTTGCCAGTGTAAGGTAGCAAAAGCCTCGGAATCAGGTCAAGAATCCCTCGGGCGACAATTGAAAAAGCGCAAGCAGCAAGTCCATATACTTCTCCATGTCGTCAAACGAGATGTTACATGGATTCTCCAGCTCGTGCAACAATGTGTTGAGAGGCTTTTCTGTACGCGAGCAACGTAGGAATGCACTGCCAGGTAGAAAAGTCTTCAGAGCGCCTTTGATGATGCTCATGACGCTCGCCCATTGCTATCACTGAACGCGCAACGCGATATTTAACATCGTACAAGGTGCCCGCGATGCTGTCAGCGTCCACTCTCGGCATGGCTGCATTGGGCTATGTTTCGATGTCCCTTTGCTGTTTTGGTAACCTTATTGTATCTCTCTCTTTCCTTCTCTCTCTCTCTCTCTCTATTTGTTCCATATAAGCCAAACAAGCTTTGGCAACTTGCTGGCACACATGCCGCACACATCAGAAGCAGCACACATGAGCAGTCCTTGACTGATGCCGCGCGGCATTTCCCATGTGGCCACGAAGCCACTCTTGTGTCAACATGTCGCCGAGGCTACGGCCAGAAATGTCAGGAATATGACTGAATTCTTATGTATCTGCTGCACTGATGCACTAGGATGCACGCTACTGGGGCCCTGGGGCCTTCGGGCCCTCCACGGCTGTTGCAAGCGACCCTTCGCCAAGAAAGCCCAAGGCCCAGACCCTTGGCCCAGAAAGACCGACCCTTGCCCCACAAAGCCCAGCGAGCATCAGGGTAGGGTTTAGGTTTAGGGTTTAGGGTTTAGGGTTTAGGGTTTAGGGTTTAAGGTAGCTACATTACTTACAAACACATTGTGACCTTACTTAGTGCTACGACGCCCCAAGCCCCAAACTCTAGACCTGAAATCTTGAGCCTTACACGCTAGACCCTGAACCTTGAACCCTAAACCACGAACCCGTCCTAAACCCCCACAAAACCCCAAAACCTTAAACTCTAAACCCTACACCCTAAAACCGTACCCCAAACCCCTAAAGCCCTAAACCCTGAAGCCCTAAAGCACTAAAGCCCTAAACCCTAAAACCCTACACCCTAAAGCCCTAAAGCCCTAAAGCTCTAAAACCCCCAAAAAAGGCCCCGGTCTCCCAAGGCCCTCCCTGGAAAAGCGACTGAAGCATGGTCAGCTTCGCAGCAGAGAGCTCTGCGAAGCCGCCGGCCTGGATTTAGGGGCTTTCGGGATTTAGAGTTTAGGGCTTAGGGCCTGGATTTAGGGGCTCTAATATAAAGGCTTGAATAATTGCCTATACTATTTTTTTTTTTTTTTTGGGG